>JACJUY010012041.1:0-12926 GCA_014220935.1 Platorchestia sp. MABIK | reverse complement strand
GTACTCTATGGCATATCATTCAACTTAAGCGAGAGCAAACTATTATGAACCTGAACGCCTACGAGAGTTGGATTAACTCGCCAGCGATGAAGCTAATGTGTAATTCATTTCTACACAAGATACGCACACAAAACCAAACTCATTTTCCAATCCAATCAGACCCACATGAATTTAAAGAAACGGTTTTGTTTCTTTCGCAATAGAAACACATTCACCGATCGTTCTACATAACAATTGCACTCTCCAATGACGATAGTTCTTTTAATGACACTAATTAATTAAACATTGCCTAACTAACCAATAAATCTCTCACTAAAATACAACTTTATCATAATTGCCAAAATAAATTTCAACAACAAAATAAACATGTACAGCTTAACCTTAGAATAACAGAGCCTTCGAGTACGGGCAGCACAGAATTCTTCAAGAAACGGGGAATGGAAGGCATGACACTATTCAAAATCTCCGCCGGGTGACTCAGAAGATACGAACATGACCACGTGTCACCTACATTTAAATTACTAGGTAGCTAGCAAGTACAGAGTACACAAGTAGCAACGTTGAAACACATAATCGCTTAGATTCATTCGTCAATTTATGAACGGTAAAACCATCCCACTGCAAAAAAAGAACCAGGAGCAAAAGGCATACTAGGTTTTCATCAGATATCTTAACTGAAGCACTTTCAACACTCTTGTATGCTGGACGTAGAGTGTACTAGCAAGACTGGCTTCCTCGTCTAGGAGTGGGTGTGCACTTGCTCCCCTCTACAGGTAGCCTCCAGGCTCTTGAGAGAACAGATTTGACTTGAACAACTTTCCTCACCACATGATTCCAAAAAATCTGAGAACAGAAACGGCTTCAAGTCTCTAATACAGAAGAATAAATCAATACTCAAATGCGAAACGCTATTTACTACCGCTTTAATGAGTCGATGCTCTGCTTTGTAGTGTGCAGGAGATGCGACCCGATGAGTCACTTCTAAAAAAAATTGGTGAGCAGCGTCCTAAAACAGAATAAAATATCCGCCTGGCAAAAAATAGCTACCACACTGATAGTTAGGATATGTAATAAAAATATCAAGGACATTGAGGCAATTTATCCATTTAATAAACTGAAAATTTTGCTTGTACAATAGAATAATGCAAGGCTGAACTCTACGTATTTCCTTCAGTAATTAGATAAAATGAACTGAAACGTTCTTCCAGTAGTGTAAGCATAAAAATTCGTCAGTAGTAACATAAGGGGTAAATAACATTCAAATTCAAATACATCGCTTGAACACTATTTCTCTGTCAAATTCCCAATGAAAAGTGCAGTAATTGCATCCTTTTTATCATACATGTGTAACCAATGACGAATTAAATGTACATATCATTTCCATGCATTGGTTTCTGAGTTGTAATAGTACCATGCGTTACAACAGTTCACGGGTTGCCTCGCACTTATATTAGAAAGGAATCCTATGATAGTTGGCTGGTATTCAGGCTTTGAATCTCGTGTCCTTGAAATGAGTTGCTCAACTTTCTGAGCATCAAGATAAAGCGCTCTCTGCAGCAAGATCAATAACTAGTTGACGAGCACAACATATACTTCCTGAACGCTCGCTGACTGCCACTCCCAATTTTTTCAGGTGTAACAATTCCTTCCCCGCGGTGTTGCTTCACTTCGTTCTTTGAAACACCTTCAAGAATCTCTTTACACGATAAGCGGTTGTGTTGTTTCCCAAAGTAGCACTATATCTCAGAGTCTCTCATGTGAGCCATACTAGATAACAGAATATTGACTACAAAACTAATTAAATTTTCAATGACTTTTCTCCTGAATAAATACTTAAATTTTGAGCATTAATATTTTTCACTGAATATTTTAAATGAAAGTGTCAGTTTAGGCTCAGCATATATTCCAAGACTTTATTTTTTTAGAACATGGAAATGAGAAAGAAAAATTTCCAAGAAGTTATAGATCACAACGGAGAGATCGCTCGTAAATCTTACTTTTTCTACCACTACTACTGCTTGAATGGTCAGCATTGAACCGAGGAGGAAATTATGCAACAGCAGAGTCAAAAGAGCCAATAAACCCTAGTAGATATCGTTCAAATAAAAATGAGAAAATCTGATCAATAATTCTCAAACTCAATGAGTTAGAAGGCGTAAACACACAACACAGGATTTTGGACATCTAGAACAATGATGTAGAGGACCAATACAGTACTTACTGAGGATGAACAGGATTAAACAGACGAACATGAATTCAAGGTGAATGGCATGAGCGCGCTCTGGAGAACATGATAAGCAAATACGACAGGTACACGGACAAAGGAAAGCGTTGCTGGCGCACGCACTCGAGTGAAGCAAATGCTCTTACGAAGTAGTTGCATCACATTCGCTTAGCAATTAGCGAGTGGAACGGAGGGCAAAGTTCAAGCACTTAGCACAGTCAGCGAAATGGTCAACCCGGGGAATTCTTGCTCTACCCAGGACTATATCCGCTGCTCCTGAGCATGTGATGTACTGGTTCTCAAACCAGGTATGTCTTCATTTCCTCACCACGTTCGTCGCTACCATTCAGACAAACCCATGCAAGTCCGAGAGCGTGCGTATCAGAAGCAAAGATTGAAGGGTTCGGCTCCAACCCGAAAAAGGACACGGTACAAGCCACAAAGAAGATGTATGATGAGGTTCTAATGAAAGCATTCTTGCTCAAACCCCACACAGAAAGCAAATGTTAGTTAGCACCTCGGCGGTTAGATAGTGATAATAAATTGATGTCAGGATTCTATAAGCCAGAGTTTACTCTATAACTAAGGTAATAGTAATACTGTTGCTAGACTCATCCGTCTGAATCAGGGTACTCGGTATTGCAGAGTTACAGGTTAAGGAAGACTTGAGGGTTCAAAACACATCACGATATAATTCTGAATTCTGTCAGGAAACGCTTGCAAACACATAACAGAGTTAAGAAAATTTCATGTCTATTAGCTATTAAGTAAAAGAAAAAGTTGGGGAAGAACAGATTGTTGAGTGGCACCATGTTTTTCCTGACAACAAAGCAGAAAGAGGTAGACGTCATAAGACTCGAAGCACGATATGGCTAAGTAGTCAGTTGGCAGAGTGTGAGAGCGGACGTCCATAATTTCAGCAAACTTCAGGCGTGTGAAACCTTAAACTACTCAGAGAGCAAACAAGAAAAAAGTTATTTGATAGAAGTAGTAAGAGTGTACTTGGAATGAAAGGATTACATAGAACCATTACCGTCTCAACAGACGGTAGTACTAGAGAAGGCTTGAAATGAGCGAGAGAGCACAGCTACAGTAGACGAAAGCAGCACAGCCAGAGCTGTCATACAATACTAGGGTGCAGCCCATAGCTGAGAGATACTCATGCAATAACCTAGCAAATAACGATGTCGGGGTAGGGGAGCTGAAGTGTGAGTGGCTTCATCCCCACGACGGAGTTGCAGGCCGAAGTTGGAGAGGCAGTGGAGAGGCTGAAGCTGGGTGTGGTAGGGGGCAGCGCAGACGTAGGGGGCGGCAGGCGACTCAAAACCTCTGTTAACTTCGCGTGCAGCGGTTCCGGCTAGAAAAAAGCATAAACAATTAGAGAACTTGAGAAAACAAGTAATCAAGAGCACAATTTGGGCCGGTCCCACTCACTGCATGCATGACACAACTCTAAAGGCCCAGGGGCTAGTACCAGCACTAACCCCAGCATTGCAGCACACAGCCAAAACAAAGAAGCAAAATCGAACTTCATGATTAACTGCGTCACGAAACTGACGTGATTTTGTTATTATTGTTGTATAAAAACTTCACCATAAAACGCAATTAAGATCAGTACAGATTACAGTAAAATTTTCCTGAGGACTTAGTCCCAGAGCTTCAATAGATTGAATGTCAGCAGTACAACTCGGAGAAAATTTACGTCCAATTGACAGCAGAGTAAGAAGACAGAATAACAATGAGGGGATGATAAGTTTGATGACGTAGCATCCGACAAGTGCCCCAACAATACCGTAAAACACAGCACATCTTGCAGCTACAGTACAAAACATTCGCAACCACACCGTTTCAGTAGCACCAGAGCTCTGCCAATACTGGATGGGGTAAGGCTTATGTAGCACAAATACATGTATCTGCGCCATTACCACACCAGCTGTACCATTACTTGAACCAACAGAGCCATTACTTGAACCAACAGAGCCATTACTTGAACAAACAGAGCCATTACTTGAACAAACAGAGCCATTACTTGAACCAACAGAGCCATTACCTGGACCAACAAAGCCATTACCTGGACCAACAGAGCCATTACCTGGACCAACAGAGCCATTACCTGNTCGTATTCAAGTTAATTGTATTGATTTAGACTGGCGTGCTAATAGCTCATGTGCGCTCTAGTTTACGTACTTTACGAATTCTTCATTTCTCTGACGTGCTCCTAGCTCCTTCAGAAATTCATCCTCGGTTATTGCTGGAGTTTTTCGTGGGTTTACCAATAAAGTTACGATTTGTTTTTCTGCTCATGGTTCACTATCGTTTGGCCTGTCAAACTGTCATGTAGACTACTTTAAGCACGAGTGTCTATCATTCTTTACCATTTTAATCGTTTAGTAGCCCCACTGTCATTGAAATCCATTTGTAGCTGTTATAATGAAATTTATTTGTCGCGGTAAACCCTATCATCTTATTGAATTTAAAGCTTGTGTAAATTTGAATTGTTGGGATGAAAAATAAGAACTTTTTGGCCTTGCACTTGTACTGAATGTGCTTGTTGTAAAGAAGCAAGAAATTGTCAGCCAATTTCATCTTGAGAAGACGTACTTTTTCATGCATTGACTGATGGTTCCCATGAGGAATCTGAGTACGAAAATGTCCTGTTTTCTTCTCAGTGTGGGTGCTGTGCGTTTGCATCCTGAGCGCGAGATAGTGCTGTTTGCTCCACGTGCGCACGTGCGTCTGTTGCAATAAATTCTGCCTGTTGTTGCCGTACCACCTTCGTTTTGATGTTCATCTCAGAAGTGTTGTATCACGTGTAGTTAGAATTGAACTTTTCTCGTCAACATGCTAGTTTTTGTTACCAAACATTCCAGTTTTGTGGTGGGTCTTTTCGATGTGCCCACTTTTTAGACATTGGCCTTGTATGCTTCGTCTCAGGGACACTTGTGTGCCGAGTTCAATGTAGAAGCTATCAGTTACCACTTCCCATGCATGTGTACAGAAAGATATCCTTCAGTGTACCTTGCGTTTTAAGCTCCTGTTGTAGGTGAGTTAGTAGGATTACTCAACTCTCAAACATTAGCAGATTGTTCTGCGTTTGCATTCTTGAAAGTGGTCTTTATGCCGCCAATTTTGAGGTGCTAGTGATACAGGTCTTTTGTTGTGTTTCCTGTTTTTATTTGCTACGAAAGCATTTTCTTATTCGTACTTTCTCACTTTCAGAGACGCAATCACTTGTTCTTGAACTCTTGATCTAGTGAAGTCGTTTCTGCTCATATTTTTTTCTCATTTCTCTTGGTGATGATGCAGAGTGATATTATAGGTCGAAGAAGGCATATAAGCTAAGCATGGTTCCAATAATTCGTCCCTTGCATGCGTAGCTTACTAATGCACGACGTGTCTCCAAAGACAAAATTCACTGTGTGTGTGACAGGCATTCAAAGCCTCCGATTTTACGTGAGCAAAATTAAAGTGATTATTGTGGTAGATGTGTTTGCTTTATCCTTGTGCGCGCAGTGCGGTGGCTCGCGTACTTGCTCCTGAGATTATCCAAAAGCTGTTTTCCCATAATTAACGTCATCGTAGCGGTACAGTTGGAACCGTAAGTTCTGATGATTTAACTATCTGATGCAAGTTGGTTTTTCTATCCAATGGCGATAATTTTGAGCCTTGTTACATTTAATGGCTTGTGGCAACCTACCGGGTTGCCAGATGCTCAACGCTCGAAATTTATTCTATAAGGGCGTAACCTGAAATTTTTCTGTGTAAAAGCGAAATAATCTCCTGTAACCGGAAAAGTGCGGAATAATTTCATGTAGGTGCAAATGCTGACGAGCCTCGTGTTTTACAGATTTTGCGAACCTCTAATTAAATGGTTTAAAATATCCCAATTATTTAACCGATTCGATATCGGATTCATGTTATGAATAACGAACTAATTTTTACTCGCATAAGTTGAAGTTTGCACGAAATGATGCTCAAACCGAAGTTCGGCTGCAATTCAATATTTACATGCGAATATACAGAGAAAATATAACTGAATTTTATAAATATATTCGAACTTCTAGATAGAACAAAAAAAAGTTGGAAACTTCTGCATCTCCGTCTAAAGACTAGCCTGAGCCAGATCAGCCACTCATACTAGGAAAGAGTTGAGCGACGTCAAGACCTGCGACCTGGCTGGCGTGAAGGAACGTTTTAAATTTTCATGGTGTCCAGTGTACAAACTTTGAGGACTTCACACTGGCGATGTTCATTAGCATTCATTTGTGTACTAGCTTACTCGGCAAGTCGAAATTGACTGGATGTGGTAATGTCTGATGACGCACAAAAATTTGTCAAGTTTGTGATTATATAGAACAGCGTTTCCCTGAGATTACTTTAGCTGGAAGTGGATGATGCGCCCAATTTTTTATCTTTTGTTGAGAAAACGTTGCATTTTCACATGAGTTTTTTATAGCTTTTGTATTTGCAATGCTGAACTCGACTGCAGGTGAAGGCCCTGAATCGACACAACGCGGTAACAGGACTGTGGATGTTTCATTTCAGACGAGTATACCTGTCGCCTGACCTGAGATTGATCTTTGAGATGCAGGTACAAATATGTTTGTCATAATGCTGGTGATTTGAATGTATTCATTCTTGTGAGTTAGTGAAGAATGTATTAAGATCTGGTCATCAATCATTTTCAGCGGCTCTATTGTATGAATTTAGTATTGAGCATATGAAAAGAATTCCCTCATAATAATGGATGTCCTATTATTAAACTTTATGCTTAAATCGTGCTCTTTACTTATAAAAGTTAGTTTATTTGCTTGGTTCCAACAGTCCACGCTATGCTTTTCATAATGGTATAGGATATAATTAAATACCCTGCTTTCAAAAATAACACTGCGCAAAACTCACTGTCCTGATTTTGGTTATATAGACAAAATTTCACCTTCTTCCTTGCTGTATTGTCGACAGGATCTGTTACAAATTTCGATTTCCTGGGAAGTAATTTCCAAATAATCGAAAAAAGTATCAACTTCGAAACGAAGAAGTTTACACAAATGTAAATTATATCTATAAAAAGTTGTACAGTTCTGGAACAAATAGCTACCGTAAATCACTTTATTCTATCAACATGTTTTGGAGACCAGTTCCATCTTCAGTTTTTTCGACTAGTGACATGGGTATTACAATACTCGTGTGTGTTGTCTCGCCTACCCGCTTTTGCGGCGAGAAACTTCCAGAACTAACTGGCACAGAAAACATAGTCCTNTCCAACAATCCACGCTATGCTTTTCATAATGGTATAGGATATAATTAAATACCCTGCTTTCAAAAATAACACTGCGTAAAACTCACTGTCCTGATTTTGGTTATATAGACAAAATTTCACCTTCTTCCTTGCTGTATTGTTGACAAGATCTGTTACAAATTTCGATTTCCTGGGAAGTAATTTTCAAATAATCGAAAAAAGTATCAACTTCGAAACGAAGAAGTTTGCACAAATGTAAATTATATCTATAAAAAGTTGTAAAGTTCTGGAACAAATAGCCACCGTAAATCACTTTATTCTATCAACATGTTTTGGAGACAAGTTCCATCTTCAGTTTTTTCGACTAGTGACAAGGGTATTACAATACTCGTGTGTGTATCATCTAAATGTATTAACTTTAAAATATTTAAAAACAAATGAAGGTACTTTTGTACCATCTCTATTGGAAATAAACTGTTTTCTTTTCTTTCTTTCTTTAGTCGATCTGAAGTATTAATAAATCCCTTCAAAGTCCCTTCAAATATCTGTGTGTTTGAAAAGTGTTCCCGCTAGAAACGCTTCCGTAAAATCATTATTATTAGTGAAAAGTGTTGTGTAGTTTCTTTTCAACACAACTAGAGGTTTATTTTGCTGTAGCTGCACACTACAGTTTCAGTACTTTTAGACTACAAAGGCAGGAGTAAGGAAACTCTGCTAAGCACGTTTAAGTGTACTGGGCGGCTTTCAGCTACAGACTTCCTCTCAAACATGCCATGTCCGGAACTCAGGTAAGAGGCGTGTAACACTACCTTCCGGAGCTCGCAAGAGGCGCGTAACAATACCTTCCGGGGCTCCTACTCACAAAAACCAGTGTCCCATTATAACGACGCATATTTCAATATGCAACAATTTCCCTCCCTTCAGATAAATATATGACAAAAAGCAGGAAGAACTCGACAATCCATTCACAAATTAGGTTTAGTGATTCTACCTGATTTAGGAGGTTCATTTTCTACAGGTGACCTGCCAACAGGCTGCAAAGCAGAAGGCTCAGTAGCCTTACTACTGATAGATACCAAATTACCTGAAGAATGAAGCAGCTGATTGGTGTGTCTCTTTCAGATTACATTTAATGCAAAGATTCGAACCTGAAAGATATTAACAGCAACTTTACTAACAATAATTCCTCTCAGCCACTTGGGACCATTTCTTAAATTCAGAGCAAGAACATGATCACCGACATCAAATTGAGTGACATACATAGGCTTAAACCTGGACACAGAATATTTGGAATTAACTCTATTTCTGGAAGTAACAAATTTACGATTGTTGAGCGCAACAGAAGGAGCAATGTTTGTGACACTGCGAGGAATGCTATGTGATTGAAATAACGCGTTTGCTAGACAGGATTTGAACGATTCGGGAGAAGAGAGTTTTTTGAAGAGGTCTTTGATGACCCTTACCCTCTCTCAGCTTGACCATTGCTGGCTGGAGAATAGGGCGGAGGTGTGAGGTGCTCAATGCCATTAGAAATTAGAAAATCTTTAAAGTCTGGAGATGAAAAGTTAGATGCATTATCACTTACGAGCACATCACACAACCCGTTTCTGCTGAAAATCATTCTCAAAGCATCAATAGTATCTGACACACTCGTGGATGGTACAACTTCGCATTCAATATATTTAAATAATGCATCTACAGCAATGAAAACAATTTCACTCTAGTAGAAAAGTGATCAACATGAATACGTTCAAAAGGAAGAGAAGGAATAGGCCATTCTACGTTTCTAGACTTAGGTTTTGCTCGATTTAATTGGCGTTGAGGGCAACATTTTACGATGTCTTCAATAATTTTATCCATTCCGGGAAACCAAATAACAGATCAGGCCAACGACTTCGTGCCGCAATTCCAGGATTCCCATCATGAAATGTTTCAAATACTAAACTACATAATGACTTGGGGATTAAAACCCTTTATAAAATATTCAACCTTTCATGATAGTCATCTGAGGTAGTAGGTTCTTAAATTTAGACAAATTAGGATTAGGTTTAGGAGGCAGGCCAAACTTTGTGTATTGTTTGAGTTGACATAATTCACTCTCCAAATCAGTATGAGTTTTTAGATTTTCACACGTGATAGGAGTTTTATTGAGAGAGTTCACTGCAAATATCAGTTCGTACGGTTCTAGTTCTGTTACAGTTGTGGGTAGAGGGAGCCTACTAAGACAATCGGTATTTACAATTTACCTTTCGAGTAGCTGAAAACACAGTCAAACTGGAAAAGTTTGAGAGCTTATCTTTGAATACGAGCGGAATGATTGAGAGGTAAGCCTTTATTATGTGCAAAAAGTTTACAAAGAGGTTTTTGATTGTTATGAGTAAGTAACTTAGCACCAAGAAGAAATTTCTTGAATTTTTCAACGCAAAAAACAACCCTAAGGTTCTCTCTTTCGATGTTAGAATAGCTTCGCTCTGCATTATTTAGAGATCTTGAGGCAAATTGAACAGGACACCAATCATGAGAAGAATCAACGCGTTGCATAAGTACGGCAGCAACCCCATAGCCAGAACTATCAGTTTCAAGAATAGTTTCATGGTTGGGATCTAACAATTTTACAGGTTTATGCGAACGAAAGATATCCTTGATTATATGGACACTTTTATCCTGTTCTGGAGTCCACTGGAAAGGTACATCTTTCTTTAGTAGCAGATACAGAGGATGCATGACATGAGAAAAGTTAGGTACAAAACGACTATATAAATTACACAATCCAATAAATGCTTGCAACTGTTTGAGATTTTTAGGAACAGGAGCATTAAGAATTGCATTTATTGTATTTGAAAATATGCGTCATTATAATGTGGTACTGATTTTGTGAGTAAGAGTTCCGGAAGCCTTTGTTACGCTCCTCCTTTACGAGCTCCGGAAGCGGTTATTACGCTCTTCCTTTACGAGCTCCGGAAGCCTTTGTCATGCGCTCATGCCTGACCTCCGGGCACGGCCAGTTTAAGAGGAAGTCTGTAACCAGCAGAGGACAGTACACGGATACGTGCGTCCCAGAGTGTTTGCTTACTCTTGCCTTGGTAGTCTAAAGCTACTGAAACTGTAGTTTGCAGCTACAGCTAAATAAACCTCATGCTGTGTTGAAAGAAACTACACAACATTATATGGCGACGAAGATTTCGAATCTCCAACGTGAATTTGAACTTTGTGCTCCGAAACCTGAAAGTGCTCCGAAACCAAAATGGCGTATTCTACAGTTAGCTGTCCTCCATTCGACGTTGGAGTGGTAACAGTGTGTGGGAAGGTGGAAAACAATGGCAGGAAAAGAGCTAGTATTTTAATTAAAGCTTTGCCTGTAAACATCATTGCTGATCTACAACAAAGAATTAAACCTACATTACTCACTGATGCTACGCATCATGAACTAGAAGAAAAATTAATCCAGCAATTTGAAATCAAGAAATAGATTTTCGGCGAGTCTGGTACATTTCTAAACAAAAAGCAAAGTGTTAATGAATCCATAGAAAGTTATGCTAAAACGTTAAATGATTAGCATCTGCGTGCAACTACGATAATTGCTGTCGTGATCGTCTCTTGAGAGATGCTTTCGTTGCTGGTCTAAGTTCATCGCAAATTCTCAGTACAGTTCTACAAAGGTGTGACCGAAAATCTTTCAACGAGTGTGTTGAACATGAAAACTCATCGAACAGTTAAGTTCCGATGCTCAGGATATTATTCGTGACGATTAATCTTCATCGTTTTTCACAACAGA
This sequence comes from Platorchestia sp. MABIK, assembly GCA_014220935.1. NCBI lineage: Eukaryota > Metazoa > Arthropoda > Malacostraca > Amphipoda > Talitridae > Platorchestia > Platorchestia sp. MABIK. The sequence continues at coordinate 1,688 of JACJUY010012041.1, read as the reverse complement.
AAAATTACAGTCGAACTACATATGCATACGTTGTGGCGCTAAGCAGAAGCATCTTGCGAAGAATTGCTATGCTTTGAAATTCAAGTGCAATACATGTGGGAAGATAGGCCACATTTCTAAAGTTTGTAAATCTACGACTGCAGCACGGCCTCTTCCGGCTGAACCTACACGTGGAGGACCTACACGTGGAGAATTTCGTCCAGTCTGCACTTACATGGTGATAACGGAATAGTGCGGTTGTCATGGCAACGTCGGAAGAGAAGATTTTTCAACGCAGAGTTCAGCCGAGTCTCTGCAGCAGAAAAACGAAGTCACTCTACAGAAACCTAGGAACGATACTGGCGACTGTAACTCTGTTCATAATTTCTCTGATGTACATAATTACTTGAATGATTCTCATTTGTTATTTGGTTTTCCGGAATGGATAAAATTATTGAAGACATCGTAAAATCTTGCCCTCAATGCCAATTATATCGAGCAAAACCTAATTCTAGAACCGCAGAATGGGCTACTCCTTCTCGTCGTTTTGAACGTATTCATGTTGATCACTTTTTCTACGAAAATAAAGTTGCTTTCATTGCTGTAGATGCGTTGTCGAATTATATTGAATTCGAAATTGTACCATCCACGAGTGTGTCATATACTATTGACGCTTTGAGAATGATTTTCAGTAGAAACGGGTTGTGTGATGTGCTCGTAAGTGCTTCAAACTTTTCATCTCAAGACTTTAAAGATTTTCTAATTTCTAATGGCATTGAGCACCTCCCACCTCAGCCTAATTCTCCAGCCAGCAATGGTCAAACTGAGAGGGGGTAAGGGTCATCAAAGACCATCTTGCAAAAACTCTCTTCTCCCAAATCGTTCAAATCCCGTCTAGCAAAAGCGTTATTTCAATCACATTGAATTCCTCATAGCGTTACAAAAATTGCTCCCACTGTCGCGCTCAACAATCGTAAATTTGTAACTTCCAGAGATAGAGTTAATTCTAAATATTCTGTGTCCAGGTCTAAGCCTATGTATGTCACTCAATTTGATGTCGTTGATCATGTTCTTGCTCTGAATTTAAAAATAATCTCAAGTGGCTGAAAAGAATTATTGTTAGTAAAGTTGCTGTTAGTATCTTTCAGGTTCAAATTTTAGCATTAAATGTTATCTGGAAGAGACATTCTAATAAGCTGCTGCATTCGAACAACCGCATTTCAGACTTATTTTAAATCCGTTTTTTCTTTGAATTTGTATATTACTCATTTCAATTCGATTTCGTTATGAAGACGAAACATAACATATTTTAGAATTTTCGCAACGAAAATATTCTAGAAGTCGATCAAAACCGGACATAAGTAGCTGCCCGTATCCACAATACCACTTATCAGAAAAACCTGATCAATCGCGAACAATGTTTATTGAACTTCTGATTGATATAAGTTAAAAACTAGAATTCATTAAAATTTGAAGTAGTATATGAAATTTTTCATTTTCTCGTACCAGAGCTTTGAAAGTTCCCATATGTAAAAATAGAAAACGGTGTTTGTAAGCATTCGAATATCATTTTCAAAATTTCTAGTATCTTAGAGATAACCTTGTATAGATACGATTAACGCGTGCAAATTCTGTCTTGCCCAATTGAAAATCAAGGACGTATCGCCGGTGGATTAAGGACGTGGTGGTCGATTATGTACGATTTATAG
>JACJUY010012039.1:7751-23561 GCA_014220935.1 Platorchestia sp. MABIK | reverse complement strand
CAAATGCTCAAATTTTCCGCATATATGAGCAATGTGGCCGGTGATTTCACCATTCAAGACCCCGAGACTGAGTCTTCGAGAGGTTCTACCTACGGTATTAAAATACTATACGTTAGGAGAAATGAATACAATTGCAGTCGTGCAGTTATCAATAGAAGGGGAAAATTTTTCAGCCTTATTTATTACGTTGACAATCTTTTTCGCTCGATAGAATACAAGAGCACGAGAGCATGAGCGGCTAAACCAACAGTTGGATACTGCCCTTTTTTGCACTGAACTTGCGTTCAGCTACGAAAATTGAAAAATATTGCCAAGAAATATCATAATGATAAAATTATAGATTACTTAATCTTAGAACGCTTATCGCTGCTGCTCGCGTTGTAGTTCCCGCCTCGCCACCAGCAGGCGGTGTGTGGGTGAGAGTCGGTGAACAAATACGGCAGCCAAACAGCACACTCGTGTATTGCACTCCCAGTGTCAGCCAAGATATCAAATCAATTTTTCTGCTTCTCTTGAGCGGAAAAAATGAGCAGAAAATTCTACGAAATTTATTGTTGGAGAGAACATTTTTATCTTAGCCTTGAATAAATTAGCTTGGGAAAACAACCTTCTCATGTTATTCTCTTGTTCTTTCCCACATAAATTCTCTTCTTGAAATTCTCTTCTTGCTATTTTTCTCATATAAATCGTTAACCATTTTATGATCTAGTTCATTTAAATTGAGTTAATTTATTATTAGTGAGACTTTTTCAGCAGGTTCTCAAGGAAAACACAATTGCAGAGCGATGTAAAAGCTGGAACTCTTTACAGTTTACTGAACAAAAATGCACGGTTAAGATACAACGATAGAATATAGCGTTTAGCTTTGCTTGAAACCGGAATGCGTGCCACATTAATGTCAGAAGTTGTGCTTCAACACTCCGGAGAGAAGTGAAGAACGTTAATACTAAATCTGAGGGTTTTTTTTCGCATTTAACAGCGTTGTATTTTGCCAAAAGATGCTGCTGAAGTTAAATTACAAAATAGCTTGAAGTTTATTTTGTGGAAATTTCATTTTTTTACTGTGTTGCGTCTTGACAGTTGTTGGTTGTTGAGTTAGAAATTACCGATTAAAAAATTTGAAGATTAATCGAAGATTGAATTAAAGGAATTGATGGTATTTAAATTTATCTAATTGAGGCCTAAGAATTTCTCATTTCAACATTTCAAAATTTGTCGTATAAAATATTTCTAGAAATATCTGTCAAGGATTTCACGGTTATATTGAAAACTTTAACAACATATCGATTTAGAACTTGGCATATGTATCAAAAAACATTTAGTGAATAGATTAGTTTATAATTTTTAAATAAACCAGTGAAGAATTTGATAAATTGGGCATTTAAGAAATTGATATTTTGGCGAACAGATTATTTGAGAATTTTGTGATTAAATTAATTGAGAATATGGTAAACAGACCAGCTACGAATTTAAATTTCATACATGCTAAAAAGCTTGAGGAAATTACATGGTCATAACAGAAGCCAATGAAGTTAGTCGAATCTTTCGAAACACAAGTTGAGGGGCGGGCTAATTAAATGAACATAAAGTCACTAGACACAGAACCGCCCCGCACTCACAGCTGCGACTGGAGCTGCCACAGAAGCTGGTGCCGACCTCAGCGGCCGTCGGGCGCTGGAAGTTGAGCCGTCGCAACGCAAGTCCGCACTCGTCGGAAAAGGGCGTCGAGCAAGAGTCACCGCTCCTCGTAGTCCAGTCAATCTTCCCGATCATCGGCCCCAGCGGAGGTAACTGTCGGCAAGGCCCCAAAAGGAAGGAAGGAGGGCCAGGGCTTCTCAGTCACGAGCGTAGTCGTAGAGGACACAGCAGCTGCCGGCCAATAAAGAGCGGACGGTTACGACCCGGACGGCACAGAGGACGCAGCAGGCCGTAAAATCACGATGGGTGCGGCCCAGCAACCAAAGAAAGGAATATCGACAAGGCTGCTGAAGTCCAGTGTTACAGAGGCAAACAGCAGGGGGAAAGCAGTCCATCCGTTGAGGTGTGGGCTCCCGGTTTACAAATAAACTGGAGTCTGCGATCAGGGGGTTACTTCCTTCGCTGAGCGACCTTACGTGCCTTCTGCTGGTAGCTCTGAACATTTTATTTGAACTAATTAACGAAACAGCGCCAGAAACGCGTAAAAATGAAAACGCGAGTGTACCTTGTAATTATTCAGCAATTCATTAATGTTAAAAAATTATTTCTTCTACGTTTATTAAATTTTAAAAGTTTAAATCCTAAAATTGGTCGAGTTTCCTAGTTCGCAACTATTGTACGAATATGTTGAGTTAAAATTCATGCAGTGTAGAGCTCCAGTATTCGTTACTTTGGTCTATCTCTCCTCTCTTGTGTAATAACTTTTAAATAAGACTAATGAACTTTTTGAACGCAGTCGTACAAACGTTATTTATCTATGATGTGACTATGAGTTGAAATCCCTTCTAACTCAACTTCATTGAACATGAACATAAAAAATCCAACGCAAAGTAATTCACTCATTTTGTTAGTAATTGTTTTAAAAAATTTCCACAGTCTTTGCCGTACTCGCCTCTAGTCTACCTGTGATGTTATTAACGAGTTACTCACGTATACCTGCAGAATGTTCAGGCCATTCTTTCATGTTAACCTTACTTGCTTCTTCTCAGATTGCTAGCATTCCCTTGTCCGATCGCTTCCATAAGTTTTATATTGGATTGAAATCTGGAAACTTACTGTGCCATTCCAATACATCAACACTTATCTTGATGCCACGCATGAGTAGCATTGGTATTGCGTTTGGAGTGATTATTTCGTTCATGGATATGTGAAACCGATGATATATTTTCTTTGAAGTCTAAGTCTACGAAATAGTTCTGTGCCAAATCCCTTCATATTTCATTGAATGGCGGTCTTTTGAATAGGTTTTTCCCATTCCACACAACTAAACTTCAACAGCTTCGACGTTTGTACGGCCTCAGCACGCTGCTGCCTTCAGACTGCACGTGGGACCAATATGTCACTTAGGAACAATATGTTTTGCTGAGTGCCGCTCCTCTTTTCTTCCAAACGCGAGAGTGAGCACTTCTTTGAAAAATCTCAGTACTCTTTTAATGTGATCAATGGTTTTTCAGAATTGATGCGAATAATAGCCATATGTATTTTTGCCCAATCCAATCGAGTGTGCACGTGATTGGGTTTAAAATGAAATGTCTCTTTTTGCGTAGAGTGTGTTCTTGTACCTATGGCGTAATCTATTCCATTCTATTTCTATTCGGGATCTATTAACGATATACTTACCTACTCAAATTTTGGCAGACTTCTGGTCATTTTGACGTCCTGCAGATGCTATATGTGATTAGTTTCCAACAGTTAGTGTGACAAGTTACTCAAAAGACTCAGAAAATTTTCGTTGAGGACCTGTTCTATATATACCGAGTGTCCCACAAAGATGTCCTCGACATTTTAATTGATTATTTCTCTGCGATAAATTAACATATTTGAATTGTCTTTTTTCACAATGTAGAAAATTTTGTTTTCTTTTCGAATAATTTAAGTTTTTGAAAATCATTTAATAACCACTTTACAGTGATCGATTTACTGAAAAAGGTTGAAAAACTTATTGTTCAAAGGAAAAGTTTTAAAAACAACACTGGTGTTCTTCACTTCTCAATACCTACTGTTAAAAATAATTTCACAATGATGTATCCTACACACCACCAAGTATTAAAACCCTCTGAGGGGTTTCAAGTTTCAAGCATTTTCAAAAATAGTTTTTCAAGAACTGAAAGAAAACGGTGAAATAATCCGCAAAACTCTTCGTTGAATAGTGGCTAAAAGAAATACTTGTCTCGAGAGAAATGAAGGGTATGCCGAAGGATACTAAATTGCTATATTTATTTGAACGTTATTTCAGGTAATGATTTTTTACTCTTTTAAATTTTTGTTTGTTCATTTTTTTGAAAAGTACAAAATAAGGAAAAATATCAATACTGTTTTAAAAACTTTTCCTTTGAACTATCAGTTTTTCCACCCCTCTCAGTAAATCGATCACTGTAAAGTGGTCATTCAACCAATTTTTAAAAACTTGAATTATTCAAAAATAAAATGAAGTTTACTACATTGTGAAAAAAAACAATTCAAATATGTTAATTTAAAGCGGAGATATAATCAATTAAAAAGTCGGGGACATTTTTGTGTACACCCGGCTTAGGTTGAATATGATGCTCCCGAACAATCAGTCTCACAACACCCATTAACAAGTTTAGAACATTGATGATTTTTGGGTGACCATTTCCATCTTGGTGACGCTCTAAGATAATTTACCCCATGTATTCAAACCACTTTTTAGTTGAAACTTTTAAATATGAATCTAAAAAATTTAAATTCCATCTTGCATTCTGCGAGGCGTGTTCTGAAAACAGTTGTCTGCTGGGCGCTGTGTAATGTTGTTGTCAATTAAGCCATATTAAATAATATGAATGGTCATTTGAAGTAGTAGCAAGTCATATGCAGTGAATTAGGTTTAGTCTCATGAACTCTTGAGGAAATGATTTTGGAACGCTTGTCTTGCACGTAAAATGCGTGGAGTGTTGAATGTTTTGTCGGAAAATGATTTGACTTGTTTAGTTAATTAATTTTACCAATGCAGATACAAGAAGAAATCTTGCCAGCTGCAATTTGCACATAACGTGATCAAAAATAGGGTAATTTTGTTAAGCAATGTGTTCATGGAATAGGAAACATTTTGATATAAATTTCTGTTAAAATACGACTTTCCTGGAATACTTTCGAAATTCCAATTTGAAGAAATGCGAAGGAAAAGGTATACCACCTATTGCTAAGTAACCCAACATTATTTGAGAATTTGTTTTTACCTCCGAGGATACTTCTCAGCCGTGTGTACCTCGCTGGCCAGAGTACCCCGAGCCGCAGTCGGGAGAGGTTATGTGTCAATCTCGCGCTCCGGCGCATCACGAACAAAGAGCAGTGAGCACGCAGCTCCAATGGGTGTGTTGTGTGCACGGTAAAAATCGTACATTCTGCTTGAAACAGCGTGTTTTGTCTTTAAAAAACGTGTGTGACAAGTGGAGAAATGTATTTAGTAAGTTTCAAAAGAGAAGGATGGGGTTCCAGAGAACAATTTCTGTCCTTGTTTGTTGAAATCTTTTAAAACTGACCGGTTGCCGAGGAGGCACCTGTTCCCGGTCAGGTGCGGGGCTCAGGCGCCTCTCGTTGCGTCAGTTGTGCTGCTTGTTTTTGCCGGGGTCACAATGTGCACTTTGTGTCCGCGTGTGTCACGTCGTCTTGGGGGCACAAGCGGGGTTCAGGAGGTGCTCCTAGCGCGGGGCGGCACAGCGGCAACATTCTCTCTCCGCGGTCGCTGCTCAGCAGTTGTGTTCACTGCACTTCTGCCAATATTCTCTTACATCAGTTTTGCTGAGTGTAAATATCATTTTATGAAATATCAAATAGAACGCAGGAATTTACAATCAGAAGCTTATTCAATGCATACTAAATATCCAGATACTGATGTTTTAGCGAGTTTGGTTTTGAATCACTCGCGAAGCTGAATTTATTCGAAGTGTCAGATTTTTGTGTCGAGAGAAAAAATTAACTAAAATAACTGGTCATCTTCGTATGATATTCAATGTGAGCAAATCAATTTGAGCCAATTTTACATCACGACTAGTTTTCATGTATAATAACAGTTTCAAACTAAAAAATGATTTCTGGCAATGTTTTCAAGCCGTGTGTCTTAGAAATTGAACAAAATAGAGTGTGCAGAAACATCTTTGGCATAATTATTGATATAGCCTCTTCTCTTGGGCAGCAGTCGCATTACGCCTGTTATATTTATTTGGCAATATTTACAAGCAATTACTTTCTTTAGATTTGATATTGATGTCATCAGATAAAACCTAGTCAGGGCTGTATTTAACTGCAATCAACTCTTTTAACACTCTATTAATCATTGAACTTGTATTTTTTGTTGTTAGAAAAAATATTGAAAAATTGAAATTTTCGGAAGAACTGATGGCTGGAAAGGAAGTTAATGAAACGTTAGTTGCATTTTGCGTGGAGGTTGAATATTTTCCAGCATTTCACTACGGAGGGGTCCTCAACTTTGTTTCTCTTACAAGTCTCGTCATCAGTTGGAATGTAGTTTCCTTCTTCTAGATTGTATCAATCAATGTACTCTAAAAGTTAAAGGAAAAATGCAGAAAATTCTGTATTTTTTATATTTTACTTGATAGGCATATATCATATTTACTTCATATTTCTATAGATCAATTAGAACATTGCAATGTCAATGAAAAATTTACGTGATGTTAAAAATGATGACAATTCATTTAGGGATACATAATTATGGAGTGAGCAAATCAAACAGGAGCACAAGGTATTTAAAAGAAGTTCAGTAAAATTTCAGGATATTATAAATTTGTAAAGATGGTAAAGATCACCATCTGAAAGTAACTTGTGTTTGCATGTTCTCAATTCTGGGACGGGCCCAAGGATGCTTGATAGGTAGAGTTTTCTTTCTCTAATGTACAATGCTACATGTTTGAATTTGTTACAGAGGTCAAGGAGCTAGCGTGAGTAATGCACGATGAGTATAATACTTTAGAGTTGGATTTAAGCCCGCATATTTTTACTATTAGATTTTTAGTCCTGATTTAGACCCACGAATCCGTTTTAAGCTACAAAAATTTATCTTAACAACCTTCAAAAACTCTTTCAGTGGAGAATCTATTTGTTTTGATACCCTATAAAACTCATCATCACTGACTTCGGAAGAATGACAACTAAATTTCTTTTCAGTGCAATGGAAGGCTAAGATTTTTAGTGTAAATAATGAAATTATCTTGCACTCTCTCCTTGTAACACAGCCAAGGGCCACATTTTCAAACTTGACCATGTAATTAATGTTGGCCTGTCTTTTCCATTTTTTTGATTGGTGATAAGAACTTATAGAGTATCTACAAATTTACTGTTCTGTATTTGTGTATCTCTACCTCGCATCTGAAGATCAAGATAACTTGTTCGGCTAAAAATATCAGCAAACAATTAGGTACACGAATCATTCCACATCATCCTGCGAGGCGAAAAATTTCATCTCTCTCTGAACTTCAGAGAAATCTTAAGGTTATTTTATGAACAGAAATATTCATCATTATATTTTATCTTGACAGCCGTCAAACATTTCTGTAGAACGGAAGAAAATTGTAGGTGGCATCCATGTCAGTACCCAACTGTTCGAAGAAGCGTTAATAGAGAGTTTCTCTTTTGATAAATCACGACTTTGACTGTTGGATGTAATACTTTTCTTATTGGAGATTGGGAGCGTTTTTGAGGCCACTGACTGCCTTTGGATCATAGAGTGAATACTTATCAATCATGGTGCTCGCTTTTACTCCTAAATTGGAAATCCTGATTTTGACTCCAAATACAGCACAAAGCTTATGGTCCATTTATACAGCACCCACAGTTCTACAGAAAATTTTCAAGTTCAATATCTTTTTCAATAAGACCTTTTAGGTTTAAGAAACGCTGTTTAACACAAAGATTGAGAGAAAAACTTTTTAAATGAACTTGAGCGTAAATGAATTGTAAATACTGTCGACTGGGTTTGCGGTTCCCAAGCAGTAGCTTAATTTTGACTAAAAATAAATACGCACTTTTGTTTTTTGAAGCCAATTGCTAAATTGTTGACCTTTTCTCGATCAGTACTGACAGTACTTTGGCTCTACTTTGACAGTAGAGCCATCGCATTTTTTTAAAACGTTCAAGAAACAATTCCCATCATTTAAAAAATGGAAAGTTGAATCAAATTTCCTCAATCTTACCTGCATTTTCAACTCCTCTGCGCCCAATGTAGTACGACATAGAAGATGGCAAAGGTTTGTAATTCGGTGATCCTAATTTCCATTTTTCTCTCAAGAAACCTATTATTCTCTTCTGGTAGAGAACCCCTGTGGAAAGTCCCACGGTTAAAAGATAATCAAATATTACTTGTATTGCCCGTGGAGTTTAAACCTTTGTGACTGTGATGCTAACGTTTGCGGCAAAGATTAAATGAAATGTTGGTTTTCTTGTACGTAGAGTTTTTATACTTAGGGAATGCTCTTGCTGAATAGAGGGCAGTTTCGTGTGTTTACAGTGGCTTCATCCCTTTTAGGAATAGCTTTTAATTTAAAATAGAAACAATTTGACAGAAATACTGTAATGCTCGAATTCATTCCCGAGCCTAAGAATAAAATAAGTTCTACCTAAATGAGATGTCTCCTGTGTCCAACCTAAATTTTCCTGTGGAGTGTAACAATTCTCAGAAACCTTGATAGTGATAAAATTAGGCGAATACTCTCAAGTTATGTCTCAGAATACTAAATCAAAATATTTTGTGAGAATATTTCTCTCATCAAAACCGTGAAAATGCTATCAACGTTTACCCAATTGCGTACAAGAGCCGGTATAAAAATCCATGCACTATATGTACATTGACGGTCGAAATTCTCAGTGTTGCCATGGCGCTGCTTATCTAGCGTTACACATAGGAAAATTCTGCCCAAATCAGTAGGTAATGGTCGGTGCCTACGACAGCCGTGCGCCTCTGGCTTCTTGAGATGACCTCTGAGTCGGACACGTTCCGCTGGTGCTCTCTGAGTAAATTCTCTCACAGGTAAATTTTCAAACGCGGCTTACTTCAATATGTTTCGCCCACTCGAGTTCTGACCATAGGAACCAGCTCAATTTTTGAAAATATCTCATTGTTCATGTAATTTTACGGACGTTTTCACCAGGTTTAGAAAAAGTTCTTTGAACAGCGGAATTTTGTGCGACTCAATTTGCGTTTACGATAACCCAAAGCGTGCGACATCAATTAGATAATTATAACCCTTGTTGATTTGAACATTTAAATGAACTCATGAAAAACTTAGGACGTTTGAAATGAAATGAATGATGTGCTCAAATTCTGTTTGATATCGTAATGATGGTAGAATATTATACGATGTTGAAGAAATATTTGACCATACAATTCACTTGATTCAATAGAGCTTCAGGAAAAATTTCAGTAGGCTTCAGAAAAGCTAACTAATATGGAATATAACACATTTGAAACATGAAATTCAAGATAGTGGGGTAGAGAACTAAGCCATCATTTCATGTTTTATATTCTCCTGTTGAGGAGATAAAATTAGGCACACATTTGCGAGGCCAGTGACAGATTTAGTGTCCAATGCCCAGACATTGGACATCTCAAGCACCAGCAGGCAACGCACAGCAGGACGGAAAGCGTTAGTCGTTTATGGCCTTGTCCGTAAATTACGAGTAATAACCGTAAAAGCGCCATCAAATGACATCAATTTTTGAAGATCATCGCATTTTATGCGTATGCAAAGGGAATAACGCTCACAGTAAAGCTGCTAAAGCCTTCAAGCCAAACCACTGAAGAATTGAAAGACTGGGACTTGAACTTTTCGTTGTGATTTTGAGTATCCTGGCTGATGTTCGTCTTTATTTACCTTGAGGACATCGCTGTTTGCATTTAGAGAGCATGGCGCTATGTGTGTAGTCTAAACGGTCTTGTGTATGTGTGAACGTATTAATAGCATACAGTCATACGGTCGTTTGTGTGCACGCTGCAGTGTCAGTTTAGTGAACACTGCAGTGTCAGTTTAGTGGACGATGCAGTGTCAGTTTAGTGGACGCTGCAGTGTCAGTTTAGTGGACGCTGCAGTGACAGTTTAGTGGACGATGCAGTGTCAGTTTAGTGGACGCTGCAGTGTCAGTTTAGTGGACGCTGCAGTGACAGTTTAGTGGACGCTGCAGTGTCAGTTTAGTGGACGCTGCAGAGTCAGTTTAGTGGACGCTGCAGAGTCAGTTTAGTGGACGCTGCAGTGTCAGTTTAGTGGACGCTGCAGTGTCAGTTTGGCCAATACGATCGTTCTTCTTACGTCGCTTCTAGTTGTGCTCCACTCAAAAATAGCGTCATTATAGCACGACAGGAAATTGCATGTGACAAATGTTATGCAACTGACTGTGGGAGAAATCAACGTTCGAACCATAAGACCTGTGAAGCTACATTCTCTCATACTAAACGGAACGTACCGATGCCTGTGCGTGAAGATTCATGACTCTGAGGAGAACTCTGTGTAGCTCTCCTCCTACCTTTTGTTGTTCCTGTGCAGAGATGCAAGGGGGCAGTAGCGCCAGCAGCCCTTGACTCTCTCACCTCTAATCTACTTAATTTCTTTTGCGACTTTTTCTCTGATGTTTGCGCTTGATTTGCATTTGACATGACACTTGGGTCTCATCTCATAGATGATCCGCACGGCTTGTGCCAGGTGCCGCGTTGCTGGGCAAGTATGGTGTTCCATTCTACTACAGTCACCTCCATTATTTTCTACTTCCTTCCACTCAGATCTTTTATGCTCAGCACCACTTCACTCCACTCTAATCCTCCTTTATTTCCTCCACTCCACTCTTATCCAGACTACACCTCTCCACACTTCACTTCCATTCTTCTTCACGTTACTCCATTCCCCGGCAATCCATTTCTTTTTATGAATTTTTACTCCTCTCTACTCCCAATCCCTCTACTCCCGACCACTGTACTTTCTTGAGTTGCAATTTCATCTTCGCCACTTCACTCGCATTCTGTTTTCTGATACCCACTCTACTCCAGTATTTATATTTAATTCTAACTGGCAGAGAAAGTGCTCCTCACACAGGCCGGCAGAGAGTGCCCCTCACACAGGCCGGCAGGGAGTGCCCCTCACACAGGCTGGCAGAGAGTGCCCCTCACACAGGCCGGCAGAGCTAGAGAGCCCCTCACACAGGCCGGCAGAGAGAGCCCCTCACACAGACCGACAGAGAGAGCCCCTCACACAGGCCGGCAGAGGGTGCCCCACACACAGGCCGGCAGAGAGAGCCCCTCACACAGGCCGGCAGAGAGTGCCCCTCACACAGGCCGGCAGAGAGAGCCCCTCACACAGGCCGGCAGAGAGTGCTCCTCACACAGGCCGGCAGAGAGAGCCCCTCAATTAGGCACATAAGGCCATCGACCAGCGTCCCACACCCGTGTGCGGCAGGCAGAGCCCATTAGGTTGTCTGCATGCGATGTAAGACAGTGTGGGGACCACTAATCCACTTCTAACAATTGACCTGACCATTTCACCCGCCATTACTCACGTGGAATAATTTCCTACGCTGAGCATTATTCATGAGATTCATTTAGGTAATTTTTTTCCAATGTGTATTAGTGTGTAGTCGTTAGCACGCACATGATTACTTAAACTTGAAAAAATTTCATGCGCAATGTTGGACGTGAATACATTTCGGAAATTTTGGACATTTTGAACCGAAGCAGTTATGCGCTTGGCTACAGGTTCGAATAAGTCGTTCGAACGAGATCAAATGAAACGCTAACTTTCTACTAGCACTAATGGTGCCGAAAGTAATTCATTCACCATAAGTTGTCTTAATTTTACTCTTATTTTGTCATTGCATTTATGACTGTTACGTTGTGTTTCAATGTTTCGATTACGCTTCATTAAGTTTAACGACCAAACGTGTGAAGCAAGCACGTCAGGTGCCAAGCTGGGGGTGAAAACCGGCCTAGATGAAGCGAGGACAACGTTTATTTTAAGGTCATGTCAATATAGTGGATAAATTGAAGTAGACAAGCTCCGTTCAATACTTTTTTCTCCGGTGTTTTTCTGAAAGAATTCGTGCGTTTTTAATGACTTGTGTTGAACATTTTTTCAATTCTTTACCCGAGCGTTGCAGCTGATGATGATACATGTTTGCCGGTAGTGTCTAATCGCGCTGTAAAATTTGATTCGAATGATATATCTGAAATTCATCAGAACAGTTTTAACCAAAAAGCTTTGGTTAAATTATGATACACACTAATTCCATTGAGATCAAAGAATGATCGGTACACGCTCGTTTCATGTTTGTAACTTCTCGTAAAAGTTAAAATATTGGAAGTTTCTAATAGAGTGAAGCATTTTATGTGTCATTCAAAAAGGGTATTCCTCCTGACTCAACGAAACCGGAGAGCAGAAAAGGTGAAGCACGTATAAAACTTGATAAAATTTATGAGCGGAAAATAAAAACTTTTGAGAAAGAAATTAAAAAATTGGTTTATTTTCTCCATGCGCTTCTTGCTTGCGTGATATGGAGAAATAGGGTATGAAATACGATTTATGCAGCAAACGCAGCTTTGTGTTCAATTTGACTTCATTTCAATGAAAATGGTAGACGACCTCGAAAGATATTGAACACGCCGTGAACTTGAATAAAGACAGGGATAAATGATAGCTGACTCGGAAATTAGTTGTGAATGTCGGCACCAGATGGCGTAAGACTCAAATCTGAACTTCGTAATTGTTGTTACTAGAAATTTAACAGTTCATCATGAAACTAAAAATTATTAGATCATTGTTTTCGCGATTCAATTGGACTTATTGAAGTGCAAACAACAAAAATTGAAACATTTTCTTTAATAATGAAAATAACATTGATGGGAGTCAATTCTTACTGTTATAGTATAAAATTGAACAGCCAAAATGGTGTTAATAATAAAAGTGACGATCTAGGCAGGAAAATTATAATAATAAAAGAAATCACGTGGATAAAAATAACATTATGGCAGAATGCCATCAACACCGAGTGTTATCTTCACGTCGTTTATTTAAGTTCTTACACATTGCTTTTTTCTCCGGTTTTCATGCGCCCAGTTTTTATTTCAAATGAACCATAACAGTTTATTTGTGTTTCAAATGCATTTTTTGGGTTTTTCTTCGTTCCATGCTGCGCTTTATCAAGGAAAAATATTTCGGTTGGAACAGGGAAGATTACACGAGGTCTTCTGTCAGCAGACGAGCTCCAGATCTCGGTTGCTGAACTGGTCTGCTGGCGCTTGACACGACCATGCAGGATATCAGCACAATGGAGAGAACATCAGCAGCCGAGCCGATGTTTCGTTCTCTGAGCGCTCAACCCGGCTAGATTTTACGGCTTACTGCGTCCGCTGCGAGCCCGTCGCGCCGTTATGGCCGTTATGCGGCCACACTCGACCACTTCTGATTATACTCTGTAGCTGAGGGACGCTCAAGTTAAGGCCTGCGTTGTGCAGTGATTCTTGCTCGATGCCCTTTCCGACGAGTGCGGACTTGACGTTGCGTCAGCTCAACTTCCTCCGCCTGGGCCGCTGAGGTCAGCACAACTTTCTGTGGCGGCTGCAGTCCCCGCTCAGCGGGCGGGGCACGGTGGCGGTTCTGTTTGTGAGTCCAGTCGCCTTTTCAACGCTTATTTAATTGGCCCACGTCGCAATCTGTAAATCATTTTCATCAAGTTTCTTTCTGGAATGAACTTCATTCGTTTTCCCAGCTTATTACTCGTTTTATTCATTGAATGCTAAAATCATCGAACTTTGAACTTTATAATTAATGAGCCTTAAACTTTGCAATCGATTTTTTTTACATTCGCTAATGAACAATTTGCATTTCAATCTAACTCATAGTTAATGTCTGACCAATTACTTTACGCAGGGGTCTGAAACTGGAAAAAAATTTGTAGCCAAAATTGTTCAATCAACTAACGTCAACAATTCCAATGAAAAATATTACTCATTTACCATTTCAGCATAATCTACAGTTAAAAAGTAATTTCATTTGAACAATAAGGAAATAAATTCAGAAATATAACGAAATTTTAACTTCAGGCGAATATCCGGCCAACCGCAGGGGGGTTGAAGCGAAGGGAACCGAGCGTTAGTGTTTACGTTGTTCTTCGCTGCCTTCCAAAGTCTCCACTCAACTCCACCTTATGCCCGGTAGGACGGCAGGCGGAATGTGACATCCAAAACCGGTGAATCTTCCGCGTCAGTGCAGGCCATTTGGAAAGCAGCTTACTCTTAAATAAAATAGCAGAGGAAATGCATGCAAAAGCGTAGTGCTGCGGGCGCTGCAGCTGCTCAGGAGCAGCGCTTAGCGCTTGCTGGCGCTGAAGCAAGCAAGTGAACAAATGACCAGTTCGTGACAGTCACTGAGATTGGCATGGATGTGCTGTGTCCAATCACGCTGCCAGTGCTCGCGATGGATGTTTGATTTCATTTTTCCATGCAAGTGCTTGCTGTGCTTATAAGGGATGCAAAATGAATGGCGCAACGGTCTTAAGCATTTGAAAATATTTTCCCTTAAATAGATCTAAACTTTTAAAATTAACTCGGCCCATCAACAATAATGAAAATTTTTTAGAAAATAGTGGCGTGCTACAAAATCTATGTACTTAAAAAACGTTGATAATCTTTCTTGTTTTATGGCTTGTTTTTCACAATCCATTTTTTTCTAAGGGCAAATTTCAACACTCAACTTCCAATAGAAAAATAGATTAATATTCACTACACTGCTTCTGGGACTGATAAAGGGCAACATTCAATCATCTCGTTCGCTAGATTGGGGATATGATCAGTTACAAATGTCAACCTCTTGTAAATATTTCTCAAAAATAAGTACAACAAAGTCCAGAAAAACGACGGAGTGATTTAAATGTTTATAAAGAAAACATTAATAATGAAACAAGAAAAAACTTCAAATAACTGTTTGGACTCAACATTATTCTGAAAGGTTTTGAAAATGTTATCGTTTAAAGTGCAACCGTTAAGCTCGACGCTGTTTTGAAGTCTCCATCAGAAGTTCTCTTTTGCTATTTGAATCACGTCTCGCGCACCGTTAACTACGTGAGTTATTGTGACCTGTACAGTTTCTGTATTTGGCTAGAAACATGTCGCACAGAATTCCGAGTGAACGGCGAGAGCCGGGCGACGTTGCGTCTTTCTTCAGGAAGGATAGATAATCAGGCTTATGATCGATTGGTGATGAATTAGCGACACCCCTGGATAGAGAAAGCTAAATCACCGTAACATTTGCTTCTGGGAAAAAATCAGACCCCCTCACACCGAAATTGCAATTGATACCAAACCTTTGCAAATTGCAGTAGTCGTTGGTGCAGTTCACGACGGATGCTGTCCGACCAGTGCCCAAAGTTTTCTTTATTAAACATTCCGGATGACTGAGAGCGCGCTTTATCAATGCGGTTCAGAAGACCTTTCGAGAAAGTTGTAGATATTTTTCCGACCCAACGTTGTGCTGGTTTTATAATTCCTTTCACTCAATTCCTTCGGTTTCAATTCCTTTCACTCAATTCCTTCAAAAGCATTATGTTCAAGGCACATTACTGTGCTGTAAAGTTTTTCTTGTCTCATGATTCGGATCAGTTTTTATTGCCTGACTCAGTATGAGAACTCTGACTCAACGGGTCACAGTTAGATTAGTTTGTGTATATATTAAATTCTGATGATCTTGTTGTTTGTATGTCTGCTTGATTATCTCTGTCTTCGCTCCACTCTCAAAAATTACATCAGTTAAAATTCAACACATTGCTTTCAGTAAGAAGATATGGAAAAATCTATTTTCATTTTCCTAGTACCAGAAAATGCAAATCTCTCGCTGATACATAGGGAGAAATTAGAATTTTTATTTCTCCAAATTATCACATCAATCCCTCAAATTGTATTCTGAATACGAAACACGTTGTGTCTATTTTGCGAAAAATATTTCTCATTGAATTTTCAGTATATTTTTGGTATGAATGCATTGAATTAACTTCGAAGTATTTGACCGTCGTTTAAAGTATACTCACCTACAACTGTATCGGCGTGAAATAGGTTGTATAAAGAAACCGTGTCTCAAATAATTACGGGTCATCTAGTTTTGATACTTA
>JACJUY010012038.1:413-10990 GCA_014220935.1 Platorchestia sp. MABIK | reverse complement strand
CTCGTATTGAATATTGGCAGTACATAGGGAACACCGCAGTGCCAGACGCAGGAATGTCAGGCCGTGGGCACAGCAGCAACCTTCAAAGGGCGCTCGCTATCCACAAGACTGGACGCCTGCGTACTTTTCGTCGAGCTTTTCATGCCGCCTTCAATGTACACTTAATAAAAAATAAAAAAAAATGGTGATAATAAATTCGCACCTCATAATAATAGAAATAACAAATAGTGATAATAAATTCACACTTAATTATAATGGAAACAACTAATAGAAACGATGAATTTACATTTATGAACAATGATGGAAGCACCAAATTAAGATAATAAATTCATACCTAACCATAATACAAGTAAAAGATAACAATAATTTGCGATAATAACATGAAAAATAAATAACAAAAATGAACAATAACATTAGAGTATGGCATCCTCATGTTGTAGAAGGTAGCCTTGTGAAGTAGGCTTTTTTTTAGAAAAAGTGTGTTGCGTTAAGAAGGAACGACCTCCCAGTTCTCTCGCTCTCAACGCTTCGTCCTTGAATGTAGAGATGTAGTTTTTTTAAATAAGGCGTGAGTGGGAATGAAGATTTACCAAGCAATAGAATTTTCTTTCGTGAACCTATTTGGCGAAAAAAAATAATTAAATCTTAAATATGATGCGCCAAGTATTTGGGTTAGTGGAAGCTTCAATTGGAAGTCGCATACGTTTCAAACTTTCATGCAATTCAAATTTTTCATTAAGGTTTAGACTAAAGAGGTGTTGAATTTTAACAGAAGTGTTCATTTATGAGGGTCCATGCGTTACAAAACTTCAGTTGTTCTTAACACTTTGACGGCGGCTGGTAAAACTGAAGTTTAATATCCAACTCAAATTTAAAGTCAATTGTAGTGAGCGATGTTGAAAATACCAAGCATTCCCTGGATCATTTTTTCGTTTACATTTGATAAAGAATTTTTACAAATTGAGTTTGTGACTACTGGTAGGTCAGCAGCCTAATGAAAACTCCCTCAGAGGCCAATATCATTATGTACAGGACTTTAAAGAAACAAATTTTAAACATAAATATTTAGGTAATCGTGTATCAAAAGAACCCTCAGTGACCAAATATGCCTCACGTCGCAGTCAAAGTATTCATTATGCATAGCACCATAATGAATCATATAAATATCAAGTTAATTGTATATCTAAAGAAACTTTCGTCATTATGAGTCATAATGAGCTCTCTCACAGTCGAGAAGAGCTCAGCTCCGTCAAGTGAGGCAGGAGCGCGTGCTGAGAAGCCGAATGATGAAAAAGAAAAAAAAAACCTAAACGAGTTTCATTTCATACGAAAACTGAACTTAAAATTGGGAAGTGGATAAGTGCACCACGGAAGCTTCAGTTCCTGTACAACATAATAATGTTTCTGAAACATTTTCGAAGTCATCGTTTCACAGCCTTGGGGTGGTATTCCTGATTCAGAATGTTGGAGAAGTTTCACTGCAAATCAAATTTCACTCCTAGCGTTTTAGCTTCCTTTCTTAAGTTATACTTGTGCTGGATCAGTGAGTAAGGTCTCGGCTAATGCACCACAGACCTCCCTTGAAGTGAATTGAGTCACGCTAAGTCAACGATGTAATCAGAAGTGGAGTGATGAACAGCGTTCGTTTCAATTTTTTTCCATGAGTTGTGAATGGAGGTGTGTGATGGTAGAGGAGATAAATAGAAAAAACTTGCGCATTAATCCTTCAACGCCCCACAGAAACATACGATCTTCTTTCGAGAATAGCCTGAACATACTGTATTTTTAATCAAATTTCTATGATCCTCTTTCAAGAATAGCCATAAGATTTTGTATTTTAGTAAAAAAAATCTTTTTTAGTTAAATTTCTACGATCCTATTTCTACAACAGCCTTAAACATATTGTAATTTTTTTTTTCTCTTATCTTTTCTTCGAAGTTCACTGTCGAGTGTCGGTTCCTTCCTTGCCTGCTTAGATGTCGGTGACAACCTGATGCCAGCGCCAGTCTAATGATGGTGGTTGTGATGACGGTAACATGAGTACAAAAATGCCGACGTTGAAAAGTTACAAGCCCCCACCGTGACATCGGCGAACAGGTTTTCGGTTCGTTACTCGGCGTAGCAAACTTCACAATTAAATTCACCTGCATTTGGTGATCTTAACATCAGAGCTGGCAAAATTCAGTTTTCTTCCCATAGAGATTGAATGATGCGACAAAATATGTAAAAATTGCAATTAATTCAGTGTCAAAATGAAAACGCAGTAACTTTTTACACGCGACGTTTAATTGCATGTTGCTAAGGTGAAAAGTATCGAGGCTGTTTAAACGTGGGTTATGTTTACACAGACAACTGCAAAACTGCCGTTGGCATCACTATATGAAATCATCTGTTCATCAAACCTACTGAAACCTGCAGCGAACGGCTTTACCAAATCATGAAAATCTTCCTTGAGAAATTTCACTCACAGCTGAAACATCGAGTTATCAAAAACTGTATTTATCAAGACACATTGCGAGTTTCCCTGCAATGCAGTTTTGGCTGCGGCCCTATGTGAAGCAAATGCTGCAGATGCGGAGAAAAGATAAGAACACTGCTTGAAGTATTAAGATAAAGAGGGAAAACCACATGGCTAAGAATATCATGATAATAACACACGTTTAGGATTATAAAAAATCCATCACGTTGGCTTTCCTTCTTATCCTAAAAGTGAGATTTTCCAGAAATGAGAGCATTTCATTTGTAGCGAGAGCTATTTACTGACATTGTGAACCGAGGAAGCTTGAGTTTCTGTGTCGTTGGTTTGTCGTTAGTGACTTGAGAGGAAGTAATCAGTAGGCGGAACTTTGCCCTGCATGAAGTTTGCCTGCAGCGATATCAAGGCTGCCCTGTTTTCTCTGCCATGTTGCGAAACCCTAAAAGTGATTTTATGTCAGAATACCTTAAAGAATTGCAGGATTTTTCGTAACTAGCCGAGCATATGAAAGGGCTCACATCCATTTGCATTAAAATACCTCTCAAACTTCTACGAATCGGGAAATGTCCCCTCCATTTGAAGACTGTTTGTTTGAGTATCGAGGAAATTCCATTAGATACGGGCACGCCAGCAGCGCAAAATGCGATTTTGAGAGATTTCGGTGAACCACTTGAGCCTCCCGCACTTTGTTGAGGGTCATTCCTGCATCGCATTACCTACAAGCATAAGAAGCATATTTGATGTACAAAAGGCATCCGGAATGTTAATGTCAGAGTTACTTCCAAGGCATTCACGGGTCATTGTGGCCGAGTGGTTAAGAGCGCGCCCTTCACGGGGAGGGTCGGGGGTTCAAATCCCGGCAGTGCCACCCGGTGTTCTTCCCCGTTGGGCAAAGAGAGAACTCAGCCACAATTCCCCACTCTACCCAGGTGTCGGAAATGGGTACCAGCTTGACCGGGGGTAACCGTCATTGCGTTCTGGTGTTAGTTATGAGGCATTTGAAAAACCGATGTACAAGATGATGTGTATCAGGCTTGATTGATTGGAATAAAACCTCTTGTCATCCTTCTCGTGTCAGAGGCATCCTTCTCGGAGCCTCAGACTTTCTTGATCAATTTTTTTTATTAATCCACCAGCCGTGCTCCTCATAGCTGGTGGATGTGAAGCATTCTTACGCTTGTACTCTTTCGTTAAGACGAGTACTTCTAACATTAGTCTATGCACCATTTATAAATTGAACGCATTTAGTGGCATGAGCGCCCCAGGTTAACTTTATATTATTTCTCCACTCCTGAACTACAGCCATCATGTGAGTGTTAGCTGAGGTCAATGATTCCCAAGTCAAAACATCTCACTCCCCCATCCTCCAGAAAAAAAATGAAGAAACGTGTAATTAACAAACACAAGATTCTCCAAACAACCGGCCAAGAAAAGGTATACATATAAATAGTTATTTTTCCACTCCTATTATTACTCTACCGAAAAACGCAGCCCACACAAACTAGAAATCCATTGTATTGGAATACGTAGAAAAATGAAGAAACAACACGCTTAAAAGAAAAGGCTTCCCATTTGTGTGGGGTGGAGTGAAAGCTGCCGCAGTTTGGGTCTGTTGAAACTTCTCAAATTTAAATCTTGTTCTTGGGAGGCCGAGAATTTGAGTGTTGAGACCAACTGCATCATAGCTCAGCTCTTGACCGCATGGGGTAGCTTCAAGTGTTTCTTAAAGAAATACATTGGAAAAAAGAAACAGGTTATGAGTGGAATTGCTACTCACTTTTTTTAAATTAAACCATGGCATGGAGCAGCGTCGGTGTTTCATTATTTGGTGTCCATTTTCTGTCGTATGAATAACTTATGTGGATTTATCCCAGTTCACTGTGCTAGTTTGAAAAGAAATGTGATGCGTAGTCTGATGTGTATACGTTAAAAATTCGGTCAGCGGACTTACAAAATATTCAGGAACGTTACGGTCTTGGAAGCCTTTACTGGGTCTCATTGATGTTGTACCCACCGACAAAAAACTGAAACGCCTCTCATAGCGTTGGCACACACCTTTACGAAGTAGGTGGAGGAATAGGTCACGAAATAAATGAACATCTAAAATATCTAAAATCGCTGAAGGCATCAATAAGAATATTCTCGCTCAAGCTCAACGTTAAAAAAAACTTCGCAGTTATCGGACGAGCAGCTGAGCAGCTCTCGTTTCTACTTGCATTATCGCTCAGGAAGTCGATTTATTGCGCCCTTTTTGTCCTGCTAACTCGTTAGAATTTGGCTGCCCACGACCGGGCAATCAATGTCGCTCGAATAAAAGCAACTTAATTTCAAGGCCCGCAACCACAAGCACTCTACGATTAATTCCTTATGCGATCAACAAATATTCTGACGCTAGGGCAGCCCTCCCGACACAAATCCCAAATTCCGCCTACATTTTTAACGCGACTCAAACGCTCAAGATAATTTTAAAATTGTAAGGATTCAAGGTAAAAAATTTATTCGTTTATCGAAATTGGAAATCTTAAAAGTGCCGACCAAACGTTTATCATTGTGTTATTTTAGCAGCCAGTGACGTTTATTCTAAGTTTATTCTTTACTTTTCTTGGTCTTCAAATTTTTGGTTGGCCGATTTACCAGAAAAAATTATGAGTATACAAGTGTAATTCCTGTCCGTATTTGTTTCATGATGCCCCCAGAGCCTGATTTAAATATTATATATATACATGTAAGTTGTATATACATGTATGGGAATTAGTGCTCCTAGAGGGAAGATTTGAGTTCCCGAGCGAAGGCTCAGGTAACTATTTCTTTCATTGAAAAAGAATATGTAATTTGTTACGGATCTTCTTATTTTCGGTTCACTGCCGACCTGTTTTTCAGCCCATTTTCCTTTCTTTTTTAACTTTTATCTTTTTTTTTAATAATTTCTTCATACATGTAATTTTGTGCCCAGAGTGTGGGATGAAGCCTTGCGCATAGATTCCCTCTTCCCTTAACCCCGTACTAAACTGTGCCTTATTTATTCCTCTCTTTGGAACATCCTTATTAGGGTTAGGGAGGCTTGAACTAGCATATAATCTCATCTAATTCAATCAACTTATCTAATCTAAATCTAAAGTGTACATCAACTCATCCGAAATCACAAACACTGCGGTGTGGCACTCAACATTTTGCGCGTGGGTTGTTTTTGGTCATCTGTGGACTATGAGCAGAAAGTAGGTTAGAACAATGTACTGCAGAGCTAATTCTTCATTGTTTTCGAGTTAAAAATTTAATTCAATCATGTTACTCTGCATGAACGTGGAAAATACTTTCCAAGTTGATTTTTCGATTGCATGGATAACATTTAATTTATCTGTCGCTTCTGTAAAGTGTGGCAGTCGTCTTGCTCTGCGGTGAACGTGAAGGTACAACTTGGCGTTCTCTCAGCCTTCATGAGACTTCATAAAGCCGTTCTCTCAGCCTTCATGAGACTTCATAAAGCCGTTCTCTCAGCCTTCATGAGACTTCATAAAGCCGTTCTCTGAGCCTTCATAAAGACTAGACGACAAATCGTGTCGTCTTTGTCTTCCTCAAGTGATTTTCCGTGGTTCAGCACATGTTATTGTCATGTCCGCAGCTGCGAACGACTCGCACAGATTTGCTAACTACACCTTCAGTCCTGCTAATCACATACTTAGATCTGCTAATCACACCCTCAGATCTGATAATGTCAGGCCCAGATCCGTTCATCACAGACCCAGCTGTGGTGCTCTCAAGCCTCCACACTAACTCACATTCAGCTAACTACTTTTGATGTGGTCGCTACAGCACTTAACGTATTTCCAAATCGTCTATAAATTACTCATCGTGCCACGTGGCGGCTTTTGTTCCTTTGTTTCAAGTCTGTACGGAATTCATACCATCTGCTTGAATTTATCTTTTCAATGCGTTTTACCGAGTAAAATGCAGTGATTCGATACGTAAGTAACGCTGGCTGCTGTGTTTGATTTATTTATTTTTTTCTTTTCAAGCTCGTCTCTCGAATTTTCTGTGAACGATTCAAATGATTTTGTTGTCTAATTTTAACGATTTGAGCATCCAAAAGGCCTCGAATAGACGCTCATTTCGAGCGAATGGCATGCCAAAAAGATGGCTCACCTAATTTCTGGAGTGTGGCTGGATTTAATTTCGAAACATTTCCGTCACAAAATGGGGGCAGATGCCACTACCGCATTTTCCCAGCACTTCCAGGGTAACATCTGCATTAAAAATATTTGTTTAGCAATTGTTCGCACTCCTGGACATTAAACCTTTAACGTCCGCATTTTGTACTCACATTCCCGTCATCACAACCACCATCACTAAACTGGCACCGACATCACAACGAGGAAGTGACTGCCACTCGACAATGAACTTTGAAGAACACATTAGGGCACAAATTTCCCAAGGAATAAAATGTATTCAAAGCTGTCTATGAAAGCGAATTTTATTTTGAAATCCACTTTGACGGTAAAGGTTTAAGAGCCAGCTGCCTCGAGTCAGACCGAAGGGGTTTTTAATTCACGAAAATATTCGGAGAGCCCACAACTTTTCACGCATTTATACGCTGTTAAGTCGAGGCGTATTCTGTATACGATTGTATCCAACTTGAGGACCGAAGGTAATCTGAGGAAAAGCTCACTTTGGTGCTGTTTTACATGCAGTCCCTCAAAGACTTTGTTCCAGATTATCTGTAAAAGTTAGTTAGTGCGGACGTAAAGCGTCTCCCGTTTTACCGTCCGCTGCAATAGAAGGCCGTGAACACGGTCCGCCTGACTGGTTTTGTAAGTGTTTTATCTCGAAGAGTTTGAGCAGTCCGAGTTCTACGACGCGACCCAGCTTTCTGGTGCCCTCATAAACCTTGATCTCGTGCCAGGTCGTCGCGATCATTTTTCAAGTCTGTAGCTCTAAAGTTTGAGTTGGTTGAGAGTTGTGTGATTTGAAGAAGGTGCTTACCACGGTAGAGGAAACAAGGCAGAGTTATTTCTATGCGGGAAAATACACCTCCTCTTGTTCGGCTAGCCAATAGAACGGCTTCATTTCAACCAACTGAATGACGTCACCATTGTGACATGTCGCCAGGCCAATAGTGGTGTCAGATTTGAGCTAGCAGTGTTGCCAGATGCAATATGAGCGCTGCTATTGGTTCGTTGCTATGACGTCACCATTGCCACACAGTAAGCGAAAAAAAACTGGTTTGACCCTACCTTGTTTCTTCTACCGTGGTGCTTACTGCCTACCTCTCTTGGTTACAAGCTCACACTGGTGATGATGGCCAAGCTGGACTTCTGGAAAATCAACAGCAGGGTTGTTCCCTACATTTTTACGTATTAAAATGCATTTCTCTTTGATATTGTATTTGTTTCTTACAAATTGAAGAGCCGACATGTTACATAGAGTGTACATGTGTATTTCCAACTGGCATCTTTCTTCCGCTTCTTTTTCCTTGAAATGGCTCATTTACATTTGTATCCGGTGAGAGTTCTGGAATAATAAATGATTTCTTAGCCAGGCACAATTCCTCGAGAAGATCACTTGGCTAGTTCATAGCCCCGTTTTACTGCGATAGCGCTTGACTCAAGTTCTGTTTCTCAGCTCCAGCGGAATTGTCTTAACACTCATCCTTTGAGCTCTCCTGGAGGCTGCTGAGACGTTGTCTCGCACTCTTTGCTCTCCTGATTTTCTTGTTCTGGCGGTGCTTCTTTTGTCTTCTCCCGCTCTTTGCTTTAAACATTTCTTTTTTCGTTAATTTTTAGCAATTCATCCTTAACGTTGTCTTTTTCGTCTTAGACGTTTATTTTTCCGCTAACATTGCGTTTCGTGTCCATCATAACTTCTAACTTCTTGATTTAGAGTAATTTTTTACTTAAGTCTCGCTTCCTACCCTTTCCTTCGTATCTGGAGTATTTCTCTTCTTACTCTATTTATTTGCACTCCCATTCTCATTCACAATTTGGCCAGATACTAACATTAGTTTCCACGCTGTTTTATCCAGATTCTACTTCGCAGTACTCATTTCATTTTCTCTCTTTCCATCTTTTTTCCTTTCGAGATTTGATTTCTCATGAATTTTACTCATTAGCTTTCGTTCGTCCAAGATGCTAGCTTTTCCTCTTACATTTTCTACTTGTTTTTCGCCCTTCACGTTAAATTTTTTGCATGACCTTTAACGTCCGTATTTTGTGCTCATATTACCGTTATCACAGCCTCCATCACTAATCCTTTAATGTAGAAATACACGGGGGGTTTAATTATCAAAATATTCACCGCATTTGAGTTAGATTCTTTACCTTCCACTTTATCTAATTTTATTGATTCAAGCACAAAATGCTTCTCTTGAAATGATGCTATTTTCTAAATAGAATTTAAGCCCTACGAAACTTTGCGTATAGAACATTAATTTGAGATGTCAATTGGAAGCTAACTTCAGCAAATGAAATTACGATCAACATTTAGAGTTTGTGATACTGTACATATAGCACAAAGTTTACACGTAAGAAAAATTTAAATATATTTTGCGATTTTTTCTTCCAGGTTCTAAATTTGAAGTAAACTTTCTATTGAATTCCATTCTCTGAGCTTGATGCTGTCTTTCGACACCGACACGTTAGTCAACATGTCTCAGAAGCTGGTCCTTCACCAGCACGGAGTAGCAGACAGTCAAAGATTTGCATTTAATGACCGAATCTGTGATACTAATGACCGTATCTGTGAAAACAATGACCGTATCTGTGATAATCTGTGATACTAATGACCGTATCTGTGATACTAATGACCGTATCTGTGATAATCTGTGATACTGATGATCGTATCTGTGATACTAATGACCGTATCTGTGATACTAATGACCGTATCTATGAAACTAATGACTGGATCTGTGGTATTTCTGACTGTATCTGTGATACCAATGACCTTATCTGTCATTCTAATAACCTTATTTGTGATTCGAGTTTCACCAGTGCACAAGTACATGACTATTTTAATCGCGGGTACTATTAGGATAGATATATTTGTTTGTCATCCACATCTGGAAGATTTATTTAAGGAAAAACAAATTAAATCCCTTCATTTTTAATGGACCCTGTACACTAGTAATTAATGAAGCACAGTTAAAAACAAACATAATAAAAACAAAAACAAAAGTCAATAAATATTCGGAACTAACAAATCCGACAGAAAACGACGTTTCCAGCAGATTCTGGAAGTGTTTTGGCTCCTGGACTGGAGTGCTCTCGATCAGGCCGGGAAGAAGTAGCGTTGTTTCACATTTGGCGGCTTTCGCTAAGCCATGTTTGCCTTCCCCCAGGCTGCTTCAAGTCGGCTCGACTTCTTCAAGTGTTCCAGCTTCTTGGCTCTCGAACGACCTAGCCACTCGAGCTTGTTTTGCTGGCGTACATATCTTTGTTCTACGATTTATAACTTAAAGAAGAAATAAGCTTCACGCTTGCAGTTATAAGTCACGTATTCTGAATCTCTATTTTTTCATTCTGTTGCCTATAAAATCTGGAGTAATGGTCTGAAAAAATTGAGGACCATGACACTTCACCTCCAATCTTCTAGTGGAGTTTTATTTTATTTTTTTAAGACTCTGTCGTTTGTGCCAAAATTTAGAATTTCCAGCAAGGGCGCGACCTCAGTGGTCATTATCTTCACAATCTAAAAAAATGCATCATTCTCAATATTCATACCAAAAATGGAAAAACAAAATCCTCTCGCAACAGTTTTCGAACAGATCAAGCCACTCCTCACACGCCGCGTTGTGACGTGGGTGACTATTGGACAACTGTGACACGATACAAGAACGTGCTCACGCTTCTACGCGTGGTTTACTGCTGCAATTGTGCCCTGTTGTGACAGGCGAGCTGTGAGTCGCTCCTAGTTCACCGTCACACTCGGCAATTGCCATTGTCCGCAATTGCAACAGTGAAGAGTGGAAATGCCATGGAGAATTGCCACAGTACGCAATTGCCACAGTATGCAATTGCCACAGTACGCAATTGCCACAGTACGCAATTGCCACAGTACGCAATTGCCACAGTCCGCAATTGCCACAGTCCGCAATTGCCACAGTCCGCAATTG
>JACJUY010012036.1:0-10805 GCA_014220935.1 Platorchestia sp. MABIK | reverse complement strand
CCGTGAATAAAGTGCCAAGGGGGAGGTGTAACATGATGAAATACCACTTCCCCCTCCCCTCCACCCCATTCTTCAAACCCCCGTAGCGGGCGAACGAGTGAACGTACGAGTCTCATTTTTTCACAGGATGTACCTGACTTCTTACACTTCCTATAGCAGCAATAATCTCTATTTCCCAAATGGTTTCAAAATCCTGGATTCCTATGGGGGACGCTGTTCTTAAAGCATCTGGAGTCAGGATCTATTATATAAGAGAAAATGCTAGTTCCTTTCGTTTGTGCGCTCCTGATGTTTTCGGCTAATTTTGAGTTAGAAGGTGCCTTAGAAATGATCGAGTACAGGCAAATTCTTTAAAAGAGCAATGGGTAGGTTATGTTCGGCAAAAGACACACAATTTTAATTCTGCGGATGCTACTTTGTTTTGGTAATCTGACGGCTTACTTCTCGTAAAATCAGTGACTTTAATCAATTTGCCATCAACCATCGCACTGCTTTGATGTTTTTCAGTTTTCGCGTGTCTTTTTATTTGACTTAAGCTGCCGGCTATCTCACAACAATTATTGCACAATTTGCAATACCCTTTGCTGGAGTTAAGTTTGCTGACTTCCCAGTCCGAATTTTTTCGTCGGCGAAACGGTAATTCTGATCGGTTTTTATCGTTTATCGAAGTATTCCGACGGTATATATATTACCGCTGATCAACGGTAATTTTAGACGCTAAAAATGCCCGTCGACGATGATGACCGTTATTTACCGTCGATTTCTGACTGTAATTCCTACCGTAGAAATAAAACGGTAAAACAACGGTTATTTTTCAGACTATACTTCATAATTTGATATTAACGGCAATGATAGACAGCCCGTGTCTAAGTTTAATCGAGGACAAATCAGATAAAAGTATGCCATGTATTACTCGTGGTCAGATGAAATTACATGAATTAGTTTACGTAACCTTCACATGATGTAATTTGAGCTTTAGTTATTTTATTGTGAAAGTGAAAACTTTAATTCGAAGGTGAGACATTTCAATTGGATTTTCACAAATGATATTTCGATATTTATACACTTTAATTTTATACATTTTAATATGAAGTTCAAATTCTTTAACTAATGCTTCAAATGTTTTCAGTTTAATTTCAAATGTTTTAATTTAATTCTTTGTACTTTATATTAAAAGTGAAACTGTGAAGGTAAAAAATGCAGGGTTATCATGGTTGATATATAAAATATGAACATTCCTACTAAATATCTCATTCCTGCACTTTTATATTTTGATTCCAGTAAACTAAATGTATTTCAGGCTCTACTCATTTTATAACTCAGGCTTTGAAATATTTCTCGCTTTAAAAGAGTTAAAATACGAGAGTGCAATTGTTTATGACGTTCGTATTTGTAACAATCCTAAACCTTAATGACCTATTTTCTAATAAAATAATTTTACATAAAGTGATTATAAACGAACATATAAAAAAAATTAAAAGCACACCTTTATAAATTCACAGCTTTTAATAATGAAATATTTTTAAATTAGTTGATCAACATAGAAAAATTATTGGAACCTTCGTGATTTTCAACTTGCATTTGAGCTTAACGTAATGTCAACGCATCACATTGCTCGCTGTTCATTGCGGTGGTCCAAGTTTATGCGTTGGTGCTGTTTACTATTTAGATTGCTTCAAAGTATTAAGGATTAAACATTGAAATTGTTTCATAGCTAATAATATGTGGACCAAGATCTAATTTCCTTAATGTTGGTATTTTAAATTATTTTGATGTGTTTTACTGGTAACGTGAGATTTCAAAATTATTCCCTGTGCATTTACAAGAAAAAATTGCTTCTCATATGTGCGTTTGTGAACACACATCAAAGTAACCATTCAAGTTACTCTACTCATTGGATCATACAATTTTCATAATGTTGGTATAATCATTATTTGGATTAGTGTGAGTGTAAATGTAAATTTTCAAAGTGACTTTCCTTCTGGTGGAAAGTATAACCTTGTGTAATCACTACAGGAAATTACTTTCTAGAAATATATTTGTTTGTGTAAATAATTTGTACATGCAAATTAGTATTATATTTCTAAACATAAAAAGTTATTAAAGATAAGGCATCAAAGAGAGCAGTTTCCAACTGCATTAAATAGTCGAAAATGGTGAAGTTGGCAAGATCTTGTTTTAACAAATGTGTTGACATTACAAATTCTATTCTGCGTCACCTCAGCTGTGTTTCAAAAATGAGGTGTGGTATATTTCGGAATCAAACTTTTAATGGGCACTAGCAATGCCTTTGGGGAAAAGTTAAATTTTAAATTTTCTCACACTCACTCCAACTTATTTGTTCTGATAGTTACTTTCTGATATGCCTTTGCTAACATGCCACTACCTATCTACAATGTCTTTGCAGAAGCTCAAATTATGTTCTGTATTGCTTGTGCAATAGAAGCATTTGAGGAATGTCATGAGCATTATCAATTCAGAAGATTGTTCGCAATCTAATGACAAATTTGAATTAGTTCGTCATAATTTTCAACTTTACCAAATCATTCCAGTTTATCATGTGTTAAAGTAGTAATAAATTCATTCAACATATTTTTATGAAACCATGTCATGTGTTAAAAAATTCTCTAACTCTGTAGTCTATAAAAAGCGACATTTCGATGTACGAACATTATGTTCAGGCTAAAATTATTCAGAAAAAAGTTTTCAGTCATATTGATAAAATGCAAATCTAATACTCAAAGCTATATCAAACAAAGTTATAATGTTGGAAATGACAGCACAAGAAAATTACTAGAAACTAAGTTTGTACCACAGCAATATGTACTACTGTAGTAAGATTAGGTAACAGTATTAACATATTTCAAGTATTACACCTAGCGCAATACTTTTACCTACACCTTCTTATTTTACTTTTAAAAAGCTCAAGTTAAATTTGAAAAAAACTCAGGTTTAATTCAAAACAGATCAAGTTTAATTTTAAAATTGTCAAGTATATTTTGTAATAGATCAAGTTAAATTTTGAAAAGCTTATATTTCTAAAATTGTTTACCTATACCTATGTACTTGACCTTTTATAAGTCAAACTTGAGCATTTTTAAATGAAACTTGAGCCTTTTTGAATTAAACTTGACCTTTTTTAAGTTGAATTTGACCTTTTTTAAATTGAATTTGACCTTTTTTAAATTGAATTTGACCTTTTTTAAATTGAACTTGACCTTTTTTAAATTGAACTTGACCTTTTTTAAATTGAATTTGACCTTTTTTAAATTAAACTTGANTTGACTTTCGTTGACTTTCGTTGACTTTCGTTGACTTTCGTTGACTTTCGTTAACTTTCGTTGACTTTCGTTGACTTTCGTTGACTTTCGTTGACTTTCGTTAACTTTCGTTAACTTTCGTTGACTTTCGTTGACTTTCGTTGACTTTCGTTGACTTTCGTTGCGTTTCGTTGCGTTAACCGTTAGCTCGGGTCCTCACGTTTGCCCCCTGGGAGCGCTAGTTCCCATAGATACAAGAATTGTATCCCCCTGAGGGGCTTTAACCCTTTGAAGTGAAGGTCACAAAGGATTCAGTTTTAGGTGCCTTATTGATTAATTCTTTTTATCATCAACAAAGTTCATTTTAACCCTGTCAAATTATTTATTTTAGCAGATGATGTATTCTTTGCGTGAGGTTGAAACTTAAGACAGGCCATTTCACAATTTGTCGTAACATTCGAAAGAATGATTGACTGATAACTTACAAATTAATGGCTCAAATTGACGAACCTAACCTGACTTTATTTGCATCTTCCTTGTGTTTAACAAGTATGTTCAAACTAGTTTTGAACAATCTAGCCATCTATAAAGTGATAGCGTGTTTAAGAAACTTGTTAAAAAGCGATCAGATCGCGTTTCGCACAAATTACAGTTTTCATTTTAGCCGACTTTGATTCTACAAGATTTTGAATCTTACACGGCTCTCGTTTCGCCAAAATTGACGTAACCTTTCTCCCAAGGCAGTCAATGTTCAAAGAAGGGGGCGAGTCATGCAGGTTCCTTTCAGGCTCATCCCGTTAACATTCAGTGGGGGGTTAAATCAAGGCATTGTAGTGGCCAGTCCATGAGCTCAAATGTCTCCTCACTTGCAGTGAAGCTATCTTGAGCTATTTCAGCCATGTGTATGCGAGCATTGTCATCCTGAACCTATTTATCATCAGGAAAATGATACTCAATGGACAGGTGAACGTGATAATGAAGTACTTGCATAAGTCCCGGCATCTCATTTATCGTTTTAAAGAGTAGCAGTTCCATGTACATTACAGTTAGAACAGCTCTAAGAATTACTGTATCTAAATGCCTGAACAGTTGAGATGAAGGATGATAGATCCACAGCTCCATGCGGCTGCGGCCATACTCGCACACTGCGATCGTTCTGGGAAAGGTTAATTTGGACTCATCGGCCTACACACATGTACATGTATATGCTCCCATTCCTCAACTGTTCAGTTTCACTGTTCTCCAGTGAATGACGTTTTTTCTTTCGATTTGCTAATGATACTAATAGCGTCCAGGTGGGTTTTCATTCACTTAAGTTCATGTTCCTCAACTTTCGACGCACAGCTCTTTGCAAATTTTTTCAACTTCTCGGAAACTTGCTAGTTATCATATTCGATGAATGCCGATTTTTCTTTACTAATCTTTTCAAAGGGCGTTTTTCTCTGTCATCCAGAATGCTGGCTATCCTCAATTTCCACAAGATGACCCGGGCTCGCCGTTTTGTTTCCAGCAAACTATTGTTCTCTCTGTCTTTCTGATATTTACACCGATTATTGCAGAGAAGTTGCGAGTTGATTTCCCACTTTGACGAAATCCAATGACGCGCCTATCGAATGCTGGCAAGTCCTTTCAACGGGTCTCAATTTCTGCCAAGAAAATGCAAATTTTTAATTCTCAGACCACCGAAAACAGGTATTTACTATTCGAATAACATTTCTAGAATGTTACCTTATTTAATTTTCATGGAACAAACGAACACTGATACCCAAGTATTCCATTGTAGTGTAATACCTAACACTATCAAACGAATAGAAATCAGTGAACTGCAAGATACGTCCCAAATGTGACAAGATATTTTTTGGACATTTATTGAAGATATCGATACAAAGTGTTAATAATATTAAAAGTACTCTCCATAACCATCTACTTTTTACCCTTGGTCCTACCTTGCCCGGCAAACCCAACGAAGCTCCCGATAGAAACCTCGTTATGACCACTTGGATTATCTCGCAGCTGTCAAAACAGCTTCCTTCTTCTGGAGTGTGAATTCTCGGTACCAGAATGAAATCGATCGTGCCAGGTCAGTACTGTAGAGTGAGGCGCAAAGTGTGTGACTGGACAGATTGTCGAGATGCAATGTCCAGGTAGCGGCGATGTCTTTTCGTACGCAGTTGACTTTTTCATCTCTCAAGAATATCCACTTAGTAGACAGCGTTGACGACCTGTTGTGAAGTAAAACAACTCTGTGGCCACACCCTTGGCGTCGAAAAGGCAACCAGCATGGATTTCCCTTTATATTAGCTCATTCTCGCCTTCTTTGGTGGAAACCGAGTTGTCCCATTCGGCACATTGCCACTTCAGTTGCGGGTCGCACCCAAATGCTCAAGGTTTTATCATCAGTAATAAGCTTGCCGAAGAAATCATGCTCAATTTCCATTCGTTCTTTCAGCTCACTCGGGATCATCATTCGCTCAGTTAACAGTTTAGAAACCACCTTAGGATGCACCTTTAGCACGTTCAATTCATTCCAAACGAAGCGATGCTCAACATTTTTTGGAATGTTCAGTCGATCAATTCACTATTGAACTCTCAATCCGAATGTCCATGATTCAACAAATTACGCTAACAAGTCACATTTTTATTGGTTTGGCTAGTTGATTGCAATGGAGACAGTCCGCATCTTCATAGCTCTCCTGAAACGTCTTCATCCTCTTTGTAGCTTGTATGTACGATAGAGCGGACAGTACTGGAAGGATCAGTAATTTTAATTTGTTAAATATTCTAAAGACTAGTTAGCAGTGGTGGGCAGCGATAAATTTTGTGGTAAAGCGATAATGATAAAGCTTTAATTATTATCCAATAATGATAAAGAGTTTAATTTCTAAGATACCTTGAAGCGATAAGCGATCAATCCTGCAATAAATCCAAAAAACTCTATTTTTGCAACTTCTGCAGTTAAAAACTTTTTTTACGCTTGAAACACTCTATTTAACTTATTAACTGTCTTCTGGTCCACCGCGTAGGGACATGAGGGAGCTCGAGCGGGAGATGGTGGGAATGTCCACAGATCCCAAACTCTCGGAAAAGTTCCGCTCCCTTTCCTGAGTCACATCACTGCTGCTGGCCTTCAAGCGGAAAAAGTCCTCCACTGTCTTCTCGTCAGATATCTTGAAACTCACTAATCACTAAATTCACTATTCTTGAACACTGAAGCGCGCTCGCCGCGGCACTAATTAATAACGCAACATTAAGACGCAAAAATCTAAACGATTTCCTGAAAAGAGAAAGTTAAAACACAAAATCGCGCGACCTTCGTATGAACAGGACGCACGCGCGAGGTGCATCTCAAACGCAAAAAATATATGAAACTAATATATATCAACTACATATTTAGTTTGGACAGAAATGTACAATAAGAATTAAGTAAATGTAAGTTACAACACACAAAGAAACTTTGGATCGCTGGTAACACTATGAAATACAGAGCTGAGATCAGATGCGTCCAGTTGGGGAGCCATTCGAAGAAACAGTGACAACCAGGGTTTCCAGATTAAAATTTCCATAATAAGCCAGCTAAGTTCCCAAAAAAGTCACCGTTTTTGACTGAAACAAATCAAATTTTGGAAATTTGGACTAAAAAAAGCCAATCTGGCAACCCTGGTGACAACAGAAGCGCGGGCCGCCAGGCACCTGGCCGCATGAGCTTGGCGCGTAACAATGAGCATGTAACATCCCGCCGTAACGGTTTTTCGTCTTCTACTTTATCGCTGAATTTATCGCGGGGAATTTGAAAGCGAGAAGTTTTTCCAGTGTTGCGACAAACGATAAGCGTTAATTCTTTGGTTAAAGTGATTTTATCGTGTTATCGCTTTACTTATCGCAACGCCCACGACTGCTAGTTAGCAACAACTATTTTAAATTTCTTACTGATTCTTCAATGATTAAATTTTAGGTTTAAAATATTTTACATTTCCCCCTGTCCGCCTGAACATGGCAATTGAGAACGTTGTACTGAATGCTATCATTCGTATGTTTGCAGCCATTTTAGAGACAAGGTCTCAAAATAGTGGTGTGCTAAATCAACACTCCTGAAGCCACGGAGGCTCAGAGCATACTGACCTCGAGTGTGCTGCCTCTAGGGTGCTGAGGGTCTCTCAGCCCCAGGCTCTCAATGACCCGATCTCAATGCGCCAAGTCCTTTAAAAAACTAAAAAAATTTCATGACATCTGGGACGCATACTCAATTCATGGATTGCATTTTCACACACATTAGAAGGCAATGAGCCAATAGAGCGCTCCAGGAATAGTGGGCCCCCAAAATGCCACTCGCTAGGACACATCACAATCCCACACATCAAGATGCCGCACTTCAGGAGGCCCGTTTACACTTCTGTTTACAAGCAATTCTCATTTTATGGTCTTGAGATGGCGTATTTTGGTTTCATTTGGTTCGATATGCCTTTTGATTGCATTTAGATTGTCACGTCAGGCACCTTTACCCTCTTCACTGGTGTAAGGACAGCCAAGTGTTGAAAAGGGTTTTGAAACTCTCGATGGAAATGAAAAACAAGTTGGAAAATCAGAGAGAAAAGTTTACGAATTTAAAGAAATGAGAGAAAGATAGAAAATGAAAAGCTGTGTTAACCTGATCTACACATGAACAGTAGTGACAAACTGAGAGATTCAAATATTTCATTTGAAGTAGAGTACTTGAATTTAATAACGCCTTTGCAAATGTGTGCGTGAATGCTCAAAATCCACGTTTAAACGCGCATTGGTGGCTGTGTTTTCTAACTTGTGTTGGGAAGCAATAAAAATATTTTCAAGGATTTCAGATAGGTGTATGTTTATTTGTTTTGATTTTTC
This sequence comes from Platorchestia sp. MABIK, assembly GCA_014220935.1. NCBI lineage: Eukaryota > Metazoa > Arthropoda > Malacostraca > Amphipoda > Talitridae > Platorchestia > Platorchestia sp. MABIK. The sequence goes on along the minus strand of JACJUY010012036.1, from coordinate 2,679 downwards.
GTAGCTTTCTAGTTTTACTGTTTTTCTAATGAGTTTACCTCTAAACACTGAATGTCATTTCCCAGATTGAGAGCCATAAATAATGTTCATTTTGACTCCTTCTCATCTCATCATCTTAAGCAGGAAATTTTCTAGGGATCGACTATTTGAAAGTAGCATCCAATTTTCAAGGATTAGGTAAAAAAGAAAATACGCTCACATGATTCCTTGATAATATCGGTTGACATGATTCTTTTGTGCAATAAACGTGTAATAGGGCGCTGAAGCTGAAATTTGTTGAACATTTTGACAGATATGATTCACGAAAAGTGAAGTGCAACGATGATGCTGATAAAACTCGGGCTCACTTATAGAAAAACTTTCTCCATTACCTATGTCATCCCACCTCTTATATACTAAATATTATTACGGGCTGTTTTGTTTGTAGATATGATCGAAAAAAAGTCATGTTATATTCTTCCACGAATATGAAAACAAATTCCCTGATTTATTAACTCACATTTTTCATATATGAACAAATTTTCCTAGAAAATGAATATGTTGTGATTCGAAAATGAATGAGAAATCATTATTTGTTCTGCTGAAATTCTGAAATGGCTAACCATTTCAGAATTCTTGGTATTGCAGCAAAACATTTTCGCTAAATAGACACACACCTGAAACAGGAAGTTAGAGTGAAGGAATCAATACTGTGTTTCACAATCGTTATGGAGCTCGATCACACGGTCGGTCATGCGCACAGCGATGAGCTAAGGGAATATAATGCGCACACACCTAGCTGAGAACTGTGCGCCCAATAGATATTCTTTAAAGACTCTTAATACTGTATTACACGCGTGACATCTAACATAACGCATAAATGAGCTAAACGAGAGGACTTTGTGATTAATGGACTTGGCGATTTAGTGTGTCGATGTACAACTCAATGTTACGTGGAAGGCTGAACGTTTTTCACATTCATCGGAAGTTTAATCTTCTTAGAAATTTTGTTTGCAGTTTCGGGAGATTACTGCAACTAACAAAATATGCGCAGGACTATGTATGAGTTGTATTGCCGCCTCTGTGTAATATTAAGACCTCTGTTGGTCAAAATGAAATTCATTTTTTGATTGGGTCAGAAGGTAGAACCACTTTATCTCTATAGAATAATATTTTCGATGCACGATATGGTGAATGTTGTGTGTAATTGCAAAAAAATACTCATTTCTTATTTACCCCTTCCCAAATGGACCCTAACAAATGTTTGGCAAAGACCCTGTCATAACATCTTTCAACAATGAGAGCAACTGCCCATTATATGCAAAAAAATAAACTGACTAAAAACTAATAAACACCGCGGTATTGTCCAATCCCCTTATAGGAATATTTCCCATAAACTGCAGCAAAAATCTGATTCATGGAGAATTAAATTTTTGAAAATCTTCAAACTCTATATACATTTGTACTTTACTTTTACTTGTCAGTAAATTATCCCACTTCACAATTTTTTACAAACCTGACAGGTAAAGTTGGCCCCTGAGGCAAATTTCACTACTCCTTACTTCCTTTTTTGCTACTTTTCAAATTTTTCTACTCTCTACCACTTGCCATCTAGTAGACACCCTGTTATGGGAATGAAAGTAATGTTCAATGAGCAACATAAAGCATTAGTACTGAATCATAAGAGATACTTCCCATTTCATCATGACAGGTTTTAGTTTACTTGAGGCATCAGTGAAGGCTTCATTGGAGGAATTGCATGAAAAGAACTTTTATTTCTAGCTTCAGACTCAAGCAAATCTAGATGGATTTCACTCACTGAGTTTCAAAGCTTTATGGATTGACTCTGTGCTGTTTTCAATAGGAGTATCACATATTGAATTTTGACTGTTAAATGAAACAGATTTCCTGAACAAGTCTAAACGTTTATCAGGAAGTGACTAAGAATTAAAGGGAATTAAGAGCAGTTCCCTTCATTTGCATTATTGGATGATTCTGAAATTAATTAATCATTTACACAAGGTTTGGGGACAGTACCAAGTACATCAGTGCAAGTGTGAAAAACAATATTATTTTTTTCCAACTTTTCAACGTTACAAAATATTTCCAGAAAAGCACGGTAAAAATAGTATTGAAAAATTCACTGAACATATTTTCATTGATCCATGTTCAATAGTAGTAAAATTCACTAACTCTGAAGTCTACAAAAAGCAATATTTTGATGTACAAACATCATCTTCAGGCTGAAAACGTTCAAAAAAAAATTTCCAGTCACATTGATAAAATGTAAATTTAATACTCAAAGCTACATCAAATAGAATGATAATTTTGCAATTGACAGCACTAGAAAATTATTAGAAGCAAAATTTTTACCACAGCAATAAGTACTGGGAAGACTACATCTTTTTACCTTTAATTTAAAAACTCCATTTTTATCTAAAAAAGCTCAACTGCAATTTAACAAACCTTAACTGCAATTTAACAAACCTCAACTGCAATTTAACAAATCTCAACTGCAATTTAACAAACTTCAACTGCAACTTAACAAACCTCAACTGCAATTTAACAAATCTCAACTGCAATTTAACAAATCTCAACTGCAATTTAACAAACTTCAACGACAATTTAACAAACCTCAACTTCAATTTAACAAGCCTCAACTTCAATTTAACAAGCCTCAACTTCAATTTAACAAGCCTC
>JACJUY010012034.1:0-14433 GCA_014220935.1 Platorchestia sp. MABIK | reverse complement strand
TTTATGAATGAGGATATGCAGATCAGAATGGTCATGCAGTAGTGATATTGTGGAAGGCGTCAGTATGTAGGTGTGTCATTTAAATGGTTTCTGTGATCAAGTCAGTTAAACTATGCATTAGAGATACTACTCACATAAAATAGCAACTGAAATATTATATTTAGCTTAAATTTATACCTTTGCCAGTGTAGGTGCGAAGAAATTTTGTGTTTTTGAGGCTCTCAACAGTAATTTGGTAATATCAAAGCCAATATTGTCCGAACTTTTACAGATAATTATCAGCGTGCTGAGGACTCTAGCAGCTGATCCAGGTGTCCACTGTACAACTCGTTAAGTTATCCTACGCAGAAGTCCAAGAACCAAAGTTGGCACTGGAGTCAGACGGAACTTGTTTCGTTCCCCTGTGCAATGAGAGTATTTCTGTTGTTCTCATTGTACTTCATTGGTTATAAGTATAACGGGGTTTACTGAAATATGAAGCATGTTTTCTATGCATACATATTTTTCTATAATTATATTTTTATGAAAACTTTCCATGGATGCAAAAATATACTACCTACTTATGACAGCTTTAATCACATCTATGCATGTCAAAGACCTCAAAAATTCTTACATCATCCAATGGGGACAAATATTGTCATCCATGTGAGGGAATGCAATGATCGTTTTTGTCGGAAGTTATTATGTATATGGGAGAAAATGCAAGGACCTTAGCCCATAGTTTAGTAAGCTTTTGTTTTGTTAAAATCAAATAGGTGTTTTTACGGTGAGAACAATGTTTATGGGTCATTTCTTTTATGTTATTCTGCGCTGTGGATCATCATCTTGAAATTTCTTCTGATCTGAATTCCTTCTGACTTTGTTCGTCTTCTAATGCAACGAATACCTGTTGCCAAACTGGGATCTCCCCCACCTTGTTCATACGTACATTCCCTGGGTAAGTGTGTATACTAAATGGCCTCTTAATTGTTTCTTTTTTTGGAATACCTTTTGTTGTGGGTAGGGATTCTTAAACTAATTGATGTAACTCAAATATTTACGCTCATAATGATGCACTGTTCAGAGGAATCAGACTCAAGGGAGGAGATGGAACCCACAGGCTTCTCTGTTCCAGTAGTAGCTACTGAGGAATTCCTTCCCTCAAGCAACCAGTGAGTAAATATGTATTCGAGACACTAGGCTTAGTCTTTGAAAAGGATCTGATAGTTTAGGAAAGGAAGTCTGTGATGTCCCAATCAATAGCTATTTTATGAACAGAATAAAAATTAATTATGTGTAGCATGATATTTATCGAATCAATTATAAAGAAAAAGATGCCTCCATCACCGCAGGCATAGGTAGGATCCTTTTTTTTTAAGGATTCTCAAAAGGACAATTCATACCCAACATGCGTAAATCAGTCAGTATGTACTCCAGCTCGAGTTTTTGACCTACTTATATCCCTTTTCTGAGATTAAGGTTTATGTTTATTCTGTTTTAGGCCGCCGTCACACAGCGACCAAATGGTCACGTTTCGTCTTGGTCATCTACAGTCAGTGGCACCAATTGGTCTGTCCAGCGCTACCAAACCGTCAGATTTCAGCCTCAGTTTGAGACCAACTTAGTCATACCATGATTTTAGACCCGGAAATCATGGTATGACTAAGCTGGTCCCAAACTGAGGCTGAAATCTGACGGTTTCGTAGCGTTGGACAGTCCGATTGGTGCCGCTGACTGTAGATGATTATGACGAAACGTTACCATTTGGTCGCCGTGTGACGGCGGCTTTATACTCTTGATGAAGTTGACAAGACCCAAGTCAATTAGAAATTAGGTCTGGTGTGCAAAAGCTGCAATTTAGGTCTGGTGCGCTAAAGCTGCAATATTTAATTCATTGCCTTTTCTAATGTTTTATGCTGCAATTCAAACTCCTAAAGTATTAATCACAAATAAATTTAATAAATAGCTCAGACAAATGTATACGTAGATTTTGAAACAAGCAAAAGTTCCCAATTTTTTAGAAGCCCTAAATAAAACAATTCCGATTTCAATGTATGGGTTCAAACTTTGATAAGATTTAAATTATTTTGATACGTTCTAAGCTGAATTAAAAAACAATCCCCGAATGCTTTGCTCAGAGGAGCTTGAACTAAAATATTTTATGATCTCTCTATCTATGCTGTGTACATAAATTCTTCCTAAAAATGAACCCATTTTCTACAGACTGTCTCAGCGAAATTTCAGACTTCAGTGCAGAGTCACGAAGTACTGTAAAAGCAGAAATTCAAGACGCGCTGAAAGGTAAATGTGCAAAATTTTCTTTTTGATGTGCTAGTAGTATTAAAAACATCTTCAACTTTCACGGTGGATGGAATGGACTCACAGGTGAATTTTATTTAGACAAATTTCACAAAAATAGAACAAATCTGTGGATTTTATGTGAGCGAGTATCCCGCCGGCTGAACCGTGGCCCAATTAACCCGATTTGTTACAAGTAAGACATGAATATTAATTGATATATGCAGTATAGTGTGAACTTGCAGATGAAGCTCTATAGTAGCTCACTCCTGGCGAATTTGTCTATGTAAGTCTGTAATAGTTTTGATGGCTCTGTAATAGTAAGCACTAATACATGTGCTTTAGACGTTGTAACGTTTTAACTAAGCATAACGATTGCGAGTCTTTGAAGATGCGTTGGTTTTGCATTAATTAGCTTTTGTCATTTTTGCCATAATTTAATAAACTTATTATATATTTTTTCAGGTGCCGTAGACTGGGATGGTCATAGAGGACGCCGGCGAACTGAGCTTGCATCAGTTTCGAAAAATGTCACACTCCTACAACAGGGCAACCAAGAACCCGATGTGGCAACACCATCATCGCCTCGAGATCGCGAGAGATGCGATTACGTCATGCCAGCGTACATTTTACAAAGAAGTCAGATGATGCAAGGCCTGGACTTTATTCCCCATTACACCTCTTAGTAAGTTTGAGATCTGTAGGGTTTGTGATGTCGACCACCGCTCTGTGGCAGGATTGGTTTCGTGTGCAGTTTTCTTCCCGTTTGGTGTTCTGTGAAGTCTAGATATATGAGATAAATATTTTTACTTGAAGTATGTTGAACCGCTAGGATACGTTCATGTCGGAAATACGGGCTAAGAGTTGCTCTTCAGTATACGGAAGTGTTATAGTTAGTATGTGTGCCCTTGATTGAGTGAGGTGGAGAGCGATTGTGGGTGGATGAATGTTTTTGACGCGGCTCCAGGGTCACTCGCACCTGAGGGTTCAGCTCTAAGCCGCTGGTGTGCGAGGGGAGGAGGGGCCGCTATGATGCGGCTGCGGCTGCTGCGGAAGTCGCAGGGAGTACCGTGATGCCCTGACCAAAGCAGCACGGGAAAACGGGGAGGCCCCCTCACCCCACGGGAGCAAAGACGTGGAACTTAGTGTGTGTGGATGTGTGAATGACATGTGGGGATAATCAATGGGCTCTATGACGTCGGCCACCCTCCTCTGGGGGGGAAAGGCCTATTGATAAATATTGTCCTAGTAAATGTTATTTAAAGGAGTTGGTGTCAAACACCAAGCTTAACAGGAAAATATTTTTTTATGTTTGTTTCGTTGCAGAGGATATTTATTCAGACAGTTTAATAAAGAAAATCGATTGTAAAGTCATTTTATTTTCCTATTCTTCTTATTCTATACGAGCATATTCTTGCAACGACCGTAGGGTATTGTTTTAAAAACCAATGTATCAACATTTCATGCTATACTTTATTGGAAATAGAATGTTTTTCTTTCTTTTCTTACCATATTGTTTTCAATGTACATTTCTATTCCCTGCATGCTATTCCAAGGCTGCGTATAGCTGATTTCCCATTATTGCACATTCAACCGTTGACGCTTCTCAACGAAATATAGCCAGTTGCCCATTAGTTACCTTAGTTATTGCGTTGTGAAAACTTCAAGCATAAGTTGTTATACGTCACAAGTATTTTTTCCCTTAATGTCAGCTTAATAATCAACACACGCCCTTGAAATTTTCTGCGCATTAGTAGTAGGGTATTTACTTTAAATACTCTGGTACATTTTTGTTGTGCTATCAACCGTGTTTACTTACGGTGAATTGATTAATCGCGCATGAACTAAGATAATTCAAGGGCCAACTGGTTATAATCGGTTTGAGAAGTCTCACGGTTGGAAAGTGTAACTAATGGGAAATCAGCTGTGCGCAGCCGTTTTTTTAAAATAAAATTAAGAGATGGCCATCCTGGGCCTCTCATGATTCTCCGATGGTGAATAGGAGAAACTGGTCGCGCCTTGGAAGCGCGACGGTAATTCTTCATGCTGAGCCATGCGTGGCCACAGGTTGGGACAGGGGTGCAGGGGCGCCTATAAAGTGGACACTTCGAATCCGAATCTAAGGAGAAACATGGATGCCACTCCCAATCAAAAATGCACGCGCTCCCAGGAATCACCGATGCCACTCCTATAATTTTTAATAGGACGGTAACTATCGTGAGTTTTGAACGAAGACCGACTATAATGACCGCTTAACTACCGGTAATTAACTGGTTAATATCGTCGGTCTTCGTCCAAAATGCACGGTAAAAAACGGTAAAATAACGTTAATCAGATGATAATATGAGAAATTCGACACTAATTCCGACGTATATCCGACGATATATCGTCGGTTTAGAGGAAGAAAAAGATGATGACTACCGGTAACTTCAGACGTAAATTATCGTCGGTCAGACGATAAATTTCTGATTGGGATTTGTCGTATCCGTCGCATACGTTCAACTCATGAATGCAAGCTCCGCTGGACTCGCATTGGAACTGATATGAGAGGCACGTTCCTGGAGTAAGAAAACAATTCATTGGGAAACAGAAAATATTGTCCAATATATTTATTCATCTGCTCTGAGGTGCAATTCGTTAAGTAAAAGCTTATGAATAATATTGCACGAAGAGTTGCTGGCAAACATCAGACACGAAAGCAGTTTAGATCGTAACAAAGCGACAGAAGAAAATATGGGCAAAGTAGTGTCTACACAGTAGAATCCGTAACTTGTTTTTTATCAAGCATTCAAACTTCCGTTACTTTATCTCTATCACAGAAAACTAATTTAATTTTTTGCGTGTAACCTCATGATTCTGATTGATGAAGGTTGATTTCTCGGAAATGTAACTTTGAGAATGAAAGAAAAACTTAAATCACTAAAACTAAAACAAGAATTTATATCATGAATGAGGTGAAAACAATGAAAAAAGATATCAATCGAATGGAAAAAGAAGGGGAGGAAAAATTTGCGCCAGAAAAAAATTGAAAATTGTAAAACTGAATTTCACTTATCCAATTTCTCACGATGTCGAAAGATGTACCAAGATAACAGCATTCAGATGGGAGATGAGTTGCAGTATGAATCTAAAATATCAAAACTATCTTTCCAAGAAGTATAATCAGCGATAAAATATCGTTCTCCAAAATAAAAACGTTAGAAGCTTAGATAGTTACATAATTTGTAAATAATATGCAAAGTTTCATATACAGGAATTGTTCTTTTCTTTCAACATAGAAAAAACGGTTTTAATCCCTTTCACTATACGGCCTACTAAAAAATTAAGTAGAGAAATGACTGTACTTGTGAAGCAGCAGGAAGTTAAGTTGCAGTAAAAATTTCATAGTTTTGCAAGAAAAGCAGTCAGAAAGAATTGTGAGCTGTGTAATATCCGTGCAAATAATTTATTTCAGTAAATAACAGAACACACGTTGATATCCAAATGATAATTGCGGAGATTTTCCGTTTACTGAAAATAGTACTGTTGAATTACCTCCGAAACCCGTGAAAGTTTTTGTGCGGCAAACTAAAGTTTGAGTGACATTGTCTTTTTTTACCTTTCTCTTGAAAAAAATTGTAAATTTTGCTGTCATCCCACTACGGCAACTTAAAAATAAGGCGACACCCATTTCAGGTCTGAAGTCACTGTATTCAATCTTTTTCATTATTAAAAGTATGTAAATGCCATCAAAACAACTTCTGTAAAACCAAAGCTAAAATTGTGATGGATTCGTTTGTAAATAGTTATCATCGGAATAATTTTAAAAATATTGGTAACTATAAGGGAAAGAGCAGCATCCATGCCTTCTGTGTGATTGTTAATTCGAACGATGAATTTTATATATGAATCCTTGAGAGTTTGACATAGTGATTTCTTCATTTCTCTTCCTCATGGAACAGAAAATGCTGTTGACTGTGACAAAATTATTTTCTCTAAAAAATGGCTATTACCGCATCAATAGGTAAATAATTATTGATATAGTGTGAGTCTGCATCTCAACTACTCAGGTAAACGGATTTATTCGGAAACCGCAATAAAGATTCAAAAATCTGATATGAAATGTTTTGAAAAATCATTTTATACAGTCAAGTACGGAATCAAAATTTTTCCCAAACAAAAGCTAAGCATATTGCATCCAAAGAGAATTGGAAGGGGTCGAACATCTGACGTACATTTTTCTCTTATGTGGAAAGTTCTTCCTACGTATATGATGAACACAAGCACTAGTTTTAATCAGTAGTGTATGTCATGAAAAAATAATCCTTGTGATTTTTCCAAATCTTTTTATTGTTTTCGTCTTTCACCGTGTTCGAAATTCACAATACTGTACAATTTGCTTTCTGTGTTCACTGGATTCATTCAATATTAATGCTAACATCAAACTTTTGTATGCAGTGAATATTGCCTAGGTGACACTTCTGACTCGCGTTGTCATCATTCGTCCTCCTCAACACAATCAGAGCTGCACAACAGTTTCAGTCAGATCGCCATAGACACTAGAGCTCAATGTTTTGAGAAGCCCACCCAGATACTCGATTGGAAGCGTGGTTGTAAGTGAAATTAATATGTTTCAATCATATTTTACGAACATTCAAACGAATTAGCTAACTTCATTTTATAATAGTTAGAAAAATTTGGTACACAATGCCTGCATCCGAGATGAAATGTTCATTGAAGTAGAAGTTATACCTTTATGACTTACTTTTGGGTTAAATTATCAAAAATATAAGAAAGTGTGATAAATGATAATCTATTTCTGCCAGATGGGCACCTACAGACGATACACCTGACGTAAATGCGACGAGTGACATGCAAACTCTCACTTGCTGTGCAGTTGCGCTCGTCCCTGAGGTCGCCGAAGTCGTTGTCGCCGTCACACACCCAAGAGTCAGAGATGCAGCGGCCGCTGTTCTCGCACGCAAACTGTCCGGCTGAGCACGTTGGTTCTGGAGCTGAAAAATGAGGGGTTTTGAACACTCCTTGAATCGCTTAAATTACTTTGTTTGTCCACAGCATCCCTGCTGATACAACTGTTACGATGTAACTTGTTTAGGGTATTTCTACTTCTATTCGTTGGGTGTCATTTGTTACGATTCTTCTTCTTCTTCTTCGAGGTGAGGGATGAGCTTCAATCCCTCTTAAAGTTACTGGTCTTGCAAAGAAAACCGTTGGACCTGGGAGCTTATTATCGGAGTTCTTCATCCACAGGTTTCTTCTTCCTTGTTGGTTTAATTTACAGAAAAGCAGAAAAGTTTACATAATAAGTACAGGAGTTTTGTACAGCTACTATAACATTATAACACAAATGCGATTAGTCTTGCAACACACAGAAAAATTCTATTGTGCCTCTATTCCGAGAACATCCATCTACCTTGCAACATAGGTAACCTGCCAGTACTTTTCAGGAAAGTACCCAGTAAACTGAATATTCTTTTCCCAGTGCTTATAGGATAATTTCCTCCTCCTAATACATTTGTTACGATGTGTCATTTTCAGTCCCCTCATTTATTCACTAGTGCGATAACACCGTTAGATTGTTCCTGGGATAGTTCTTTGACGGATGTAAATTTTGTGGTTTCACTCTGTTCGCCTCTTGTATTTTTTACCTGTGCGTTTCAAAAATAATCATCTCGTAGATTACCCAAGAAATCAAGACTCCGTATATCTTCTCTTAATTGCGCGGTAATAATTGCGACTTTTTCTTGTAATTTTAGAGTATCATAAATCAATCTAAAAGCGGTACATCCCGGTAACATCAGAGGGTAAATATTAATTGAGCGAAATAGTTTTCATGCACTATAAATTTCAATTATAGATCTTCAAGTGTTCAGATTATGATCATTTAGTGAATGAGAGAATTTATTCTGAATTCAGCATTTCAAAGCTTCACGGATTCTTAGATATAAATAACATCTAAACTTTTAATTACTTCAGTAACATTAGCGAAGTACTTCACCGAACACTCATTTCACCATACTTACAATACGGAATGAAAACATAAAATGGAACTGAAAAAAAAACCGACGTAATCCTTACATCACAAGGAGGAGCTATTCAAGCGGTAAAGAAATTCGAAAATAATGCTCGCACAAAGGATTCATTCAAAAGGTAAAAAATACTCAACTTTTGGATTTTCATATGTAATTTCATGCATAAAACAATGAACAATGATGGCAACATAATCCTGAAGAATTACTAACTGAACAAACTGATCATCACGACTATTTAACTCGAAATTGAAGATACTTCATGCTTCATTATTATTTAAAATCGCGGTTACAGCATAATATCCTCTTTATTAGAACTAAAATTGAAACTCAATCCCAGCGAAGATACTCGAGCGAAATTGTTACAAAGCTTTAAAAATGAATCGTGGATCCCTATCTCTATCGAAATATTAGGCAAATAAGATAACCGAGCCAAATGTCTTCTCCTAATTGTCTTATCCGGAGAGGGCAATTTTGCTTTGGTTAATGTTCATATTTATTCAGTTATCAAGTCATTTCTACAATAAATCCTAATATCTAGCCCAAATAAAAAATTTTTAAAATTTTTCATCGAATCTCGAGCGAACGAATGCATTGATCAGTCTAGTGCGTAACTAGGTTAAGGGAATTAGGTTAAACATAATTGGACACCTTACACTAGAGATGGGATGCCCTGGAAGTCACAGATCTTATTCAGGCCCAAAGGTAGCTATACTAAATCTGCCCATTGTACAAGACTTCAGAAACAATTTCCTTCTGTATCGCTTGTGGTAAATAAATTGTTAGAAAAAATTGAAACAAGAATTGCAAGCAGATTTAATTTTAGAATACATTTAGGGTACATGGCTATCACAAATTTTACTGACTTCCCATTTTTTCCCAACAACTTTCCTTCATGGAAACGAGAACATGTGCTCGCTTTCCCCCTTCTTTCGAGCATGTGGTCAGACGAGATACACCACATGTACCCAGACTTCACTGAATAACTGTTTGACGCACACGAGTGAGTCAAAAATACTCAGAGGGTGCATCCACCTACTGGTGTGTAAGGCATTTCATAAACCAAAACGATAATTTCAATGCACACCATTGCTCGATATTTCCATGCACGAGGGAAAAAATTAAAATACCTCGAAATTCATTGCCTGCATTCGCTGCATTCATTCGATGCTAGGACAACAGAAAATTTCTACAGTCAGTCGATTTTGCTAACTCATCCCACCTGACTCACGGTGTCATCAATCAAGTTCAACAACTAAACATTGACATGACAATCGTTACGTTGCTTCTAGTTGAACTTTAGAATACGTTGGCTACGGATTCTTAATTTCTTGCAGGCATTAGAGCAAGCTATATTTCAAATTTACTTTATTCTATTCTATTATACAGGGTGTTGGTGGAACTCTTGGTACAAACTTCGGCTACTAGTAGAAAATACAAATTTAAACACTTTTTAATCAGTGAAAAAATATCGAAAAACGCTTTGGTTTTTAATTATTGGCCTTGGAAGTTTTTAATGCAACGCTACAAGAACACAACAGCGATTTCGCAACAGACAGGAATAAGGGCAATACGGGGAATTAGAATGAACAAGTGTTGGCAGAATCGAACATGTTTTATTTAGAGTTTAAAACATTAATTTACAGATTCAGGAAATTTTTAGAAATTCCTAGTCAACGTTAGCCACCCCTGGTGAGAAGCGTAAGTGTTTCTTTTGTCAGTTAGCACCGTGGCACTGAAGTGGTAAGATGTATCGCCTTACAAATGCACAAATGGCAGACATGCATTTCACTTATGGTGCTGCTAATGGTAATGCACGACGCGCCGCGAGAATCTATCACGCTACCCTAATCGAGAAGTCCCTGATCATCGATTATTCACTGCATTGCACCGAAGATTGACGGAAACCGGCAGTTTTAGTGTAAACAGAGTAGAGGTTGATCACCCAATAAATTATCATCGAGAGCAAGAAGTGTTGGAACATTTCCGGAGAAACCCGCGTACGAGCACCCTTGCCGCAGCAGCATCTTAGGGTATTCGTGACCATAGTACAGTGTGGCATGTATTAAACCGGAATAATTATCATCCGGATCACTTCCAGAGAGTCCAGGGTCTCCTTCCCGTTGATTATGGTCCTCGTGAGCGATTGTCGCAGTGTTTTTTAGATCGGGGGGGGGGTGGTAGAAGATGACAATTTTGCAGAGTGTGTGTTGTTTACGGTTAAAGTAACCTTCAGCCGAGATGGGATTTTGGATTATCATAACTTTCACTCATGGCAGCAGAACAACCCTCATGTGATCCATGAACGTCATTACCAACATCGCTACACTGTCAATGTTTGGGCAAGTATCGTGCACAATCAACTCATTGGTCCATACATTCTGCCAGAGCGTCTTACTGGAGATGTGTACAAAATATTTCTTGAAGAAGTCCTTCCTGGTTTATTGGAAAATGTGCCATTAGGTATTCGTAGACGACTATGGTTTCAACACGATGGAGCTCCGGCATATTATGCTCTAAATGTGCGACGGTTTATTGACCAACAATTTCCAAATCGATGGATTTTTATTTTATTTTATTTATTGGTTTATTTTATTTATTGGATTTTATTGGTCGTGGTGGTGCTGTGTCCTGGCCACCAATATCACCTGATTTGACTCCGTTAGATTTTTTCTCATGGGGGCACTTAAAATTTCTGATTTATGCGACACCTGTGGAGTCGAAAGAAGACCTTGTCGCTCGAATTGCAGTCGCTGCAGGAGATATCGCTGACAACCCAGGAATGTTTGGCAACGTACGCAACTCGCTTCGACGAAAGTGTCGTGCGTGTATCGATGTTAATGGTCGAAATTTTGAACACCTACTTTGATGCGTTACATTCTATTATTTATTAAAGTACCTCATGTTATTTAACGTTTTTCATTACCCTCGTGTGTTATTATTGAACATTAGTGCATGTGGTTAACTAGGATCGCCGTGAGTTCTTGAAGCGCAGCATTGAAAACTGCTAAGCCCAATAATTAAAAAACTAAGCGTTTTTCGATATTTTTTACTGATGAAAAAGTGTTTGAATTTGTATTTTCTACTAGTAGCCGAAGTTTGTACCAAGAGTTCCACCAACACCCTGTATAAGCACAAAGGATTCACAAAACAGTGTCTAAGAAACAGTGTTGAAATTTTGAATGAAAAATTATCTATCAACGCCTGTGAACTTGAACACTTCGCTCTGTAGGGCTATTAGATTGAGACGTTTGCCTTGAATTCAAGCAACAAAATATATTGATGAATAGCTACGGCCACTCTGTGAGTGTTATAAGTGCTATATTTTAATTTCAAATACGGTCTTAAAACGCATATCCGTAAATACCAACTTCCTGTGCAGTTGTGTTCCTCGCTGAGGTCGTCATAGTTGTCGTACCCGTCGCATCCGTATGAGTCGTAAATGCAAACTCCACTCGTCTCACATTGGAACTGATATGAGAGGCACGATCCTGAAGTGAAAAAACTTTTCATTGAGAACCAGTAACTTTTTCAAATGAATTCACTCAACCGTTGTGAGGTGTAATTCGTAAAGTAATAAGCTCAAGAGTTAAATTGTGCAAAGAGTTACCTGCAAACATGTGACACGAAAGCAGTTTAGATCGTGAAGAAGCGACAAAGGCATATGTGAGCAAAGTGGTTTCCAGTAGAATTTGAAATTATTTTTTCTCACACATTCAATCTTTCGTTACTTCATTTTCATCACGGAATGCTAAATTCATTTTTTGCGTTTAACCTACTTGATTCTGAGTGATGATGGTTGATTTTTCGGATATTAAACTTTGAGAATAAAAGAAGAACTATAGTCACAATGAATTCATGCCAAATACAAACGTTTCGTATTTCATGTAAGTCCACCTTAGCTACTCTGATGAATACGACTAAAACAAGAATTTATGTAATGAATGAGTTGAAAACAATGAAAAATGAAATCAAAATTGGTCTGAAAAAGAAAGGAAAAATTCGTCACAAAACATTCGACAATTTCATAATCGCATCTCATTTATTCAATTTCTAACTATGTCTAAAATGTAGAAGGAGACCAAAATTTGGAGGACAAATGATTAGCTGTATGAATCTAAAACATCAAAATTATCATTCTTTAGAGGACAACCAGCGTTAAAATGTTGAGGGCTTCCATCTAACGAAACATTTTTGAATAATTTGAAAGTATTCATCTACAGGAAGTATTTTTAACGTTTAAAAATTGTTATCTTCATTTTAACTGAGCGGCCAACTAAAAAAATTAATTAGGGAAATAGCTGTACTTGTGGAGCTGCAAGAAGTTTAGCTTAAATGTAAATATTTTAATTTGCAAAAAAGTCGTTCGAAAAAATGGTGAGCGGTGAAATACTAGAGAATCTAATTCATTTCAGCAAGCAACGGAACGCACGTTGATGAAGCCTCATATGTTCTACATATTTATATGATAGTTGCAAAAATTCTGCCTCTACAGAAAAGATTACTGTTAAATTAGCTTCAAATCCCTTTGAAGCTTCTTAGTGATAAACCAAGTTCCCAGTTACATTGTTTTTAACTTTTACCCGAAAAAGCAAATGATAAATTTTGTCTTGAGCCCAGTAGGTATGTATAAAATTCTGACAATACCCATTACAAATCTGAAAAAACTGTTCGCAATATTGTTTGTTTTTAAAAAGTATAAAAATGCCATCAAAATACCTCCTGTAAAGCCAACGCATAAAATGAGTTTGACTCTTTGTAAATATTCTACATCGACATCATTTCAAAAAATTTTGGTTACTCAAAGAGAAAGAGCAGCATCCATGGCCGATCCGTCTGTTCCTTAATTCGATCGTTAAATTTGATGCATGAATCCTTAAGAGTTAGACAAAGCAATTCCTTCATATCTCGTCCCTATGGAACAGAGCACACACAATTGAAGGTGGCAGAAATATTTTCTCTAAAAAATGGTCATCACTACATCCAACGGTACATTTATGTACTGTGAGTCTGCATCTAAACTACTCATGAGTAGAGATTTAGTTCGGAAAACGGAAAAAACGATTTAAAAAACTCATACGAATCGTTTTAAAGGTCATGTTGTTTCGAATCAGGAAAAAAATCGAAATTTCTATCAGACGAAAGTAATGTATATATATTGCATGTGTGAGGAATTTCCTCACAGTTTCTAGTGGGGGCCTGACAGTAACATTGCGGGGCAACTTTTTGTTGTGTCTGGGGGTTTTGTATGTTTAGGTAAGGTTTTGCCGAACGATGGATGTCAGTCATCTCCAGGCCAGCCTTTAATTTGGACCAACTGCGTCCATCTTTTGATTTTCTTCAGTTACAGTGTTGAACTCATTTACGTTCCTTAAGTTAGATTATGCGCATCAATTTGCGTCCAACATGCTTGCTCTCATCTGGCAAGTTGCCATTTTTCTGCAAAGATTTAACTCTAACTGTGCTGAAGATATGCAACTACGAGTCAATCTTGTCGCAATCGCTTCTCCCGTAACTCAACTCATCTTACTTTACTCTGCACTTTACTTTAATGCTTAGTGTGACTGTGTGTGCGTGGTTGTGTATAATTGTGCGTGTGGCTAAATTTCTAACCACTTTCACTGGGGAGCAAAATTCTCGTAAATTACCTTACCTTGGCTGTTGCCTTAAATTACCTTACCTTGGCTGTTGCCTCAAACTACCTGTCGATACCGCCGTGCGGTCGACGTGGGGTTCGTGGAAAAGGGGCTGTCTTCTGTGCAGCTACTTTTCCGGGGCGCTAGCTTTTCTGTGCAGCTGCCCTTCCTGAGGTTCGTGTAGGTACCGCCTTCGCCGTATTTAGTCCGTTAAAGCAACATATATGATTCCCGTTTGTGCTCAACTGCGGCGGTACCGTTAGGAGACGTACAACTGTCTACGCCGTAATTAGTCCGTTAGGGCACCTCAGGATAATCCCTGGATGGCCGAACTGCGACAGTTGTAGTCGTGAGTGTGTGTGGGTACCGCCTTCGCCGTATTTAGTCCGTTAAAGCAACAGAAATAGTTTCCGTTTGTGCCCAACTGCGGCGGTACCGTTAGGAGACGTACAACTGTCTTCGCCGTAATTAGTCCGTTAGGGCACCTCAGG
>JACJUY010012032.1:0-23571 GCA_014220935.1 Platorchestia sp. MABIK | reverse complement strand
GGCACCATAACATCCTGGCACTATAACATCCTGGCACTATAACATCCTGGCACTATAACATCCTGGCACTATATCATCCTGGCACCATAACATCCTGGCACTATAACATCCTGGCACTATAATGCATAATTTGGGTGAGAACAGAACTCAGTAAGATCTATGGAGCACACTGCACAACTCAGCACTAGCTGCATCAGTATGGAGTACGCAGCACACACTGTGCAATGTACTCCATACTTGCATAACAATTCGTCGCTTGTGATGCACAACGTGCATTACAGCCTAGGAGTAGCGCGTCGTATGCTGCAGTATTTGGCGTGACGCAGCTTGTGTGTGACAAATAGTAAGAATAACATGCGTATTGGGGCATAATATATTTAAAAACACGTAAATTATGTCGCGTGACATTCTTCATGTTACCCAACATTCATTATGCAACACCCCTACACCCACGCAGAGGAATGCAAGCTCATGCTTCTATAGGAATTAGCACTCCCGGGAGGAAAATGTTTGGTTTTGAGCGGTATTTTTCATAAAATAGATTGTTTTTTATTGTTTTATTATGCTAAGGACCATTTTTTTCGGTTCAGTGTGTCTCGGTTTTCTGCATCTCTTACTCTTATCTTCAAATTTCATCTTGTTTCGTAATATTCTTTATTTTTCATTCACTATTTCCATGGACAAGGGATGATGTGTGGAAACACGCTTTGTGCATAGATTTCGCTTACCCTTGACTCCATATTAAACGGTACCTTCATCTTTCCTCTTTCTGGAACACCTATGTTGTAGATAGTTAATAAGGTTTTTACTAATTTATAATCTAATTGTGTAGCATAATGTATATTTTGAATGAAATCGTTTAGTTCCCTATGAATAAAAGTATAAAATATAAGTTAGACAACCGAAGCTCTGCTCGAACCTCCCATTACAATTGATGAGCTGTTGTGAGCCTACGTCCGGCGTATTTAAGCGTGATAGAGTCAAGAAAGTAATTGGTTAACCCAACAAAGTGTGTATTCAATATACAAACCCACTAATTGAATCCATTAAATGAATTTATCTTCTTGAAGATAATTTAACTTGAATTGCGTAACTCACAAACAAAATGAACGCGATGATGGTTATTTGAAGATTCAGTTCTAAAAATTGTATCTTCCATGTTTTTTTAATGTTATTTCATGTCGATTTTTTAACAACTATTTGAGTGCGTCGACTCGACAACTGTTGGTTGGGGGAAGAATTTTGGAGAATTTGGTGCAGGAACATGTTCAGGAGATTGCCGTACATCTTGATGATGCCCTCGTAGATGTTCTTCCAGCTTTGCAGTGGAAAAGTTCATGGGACGTGGGCTATAATTTTGAAATGTGCTCTTTCTAAATTGACTAGGCAATGAACAGTCGCCTCACCTCATTAAAATATGTAACAAATTTCAGGTTCAAAAAGTATGGGTTATGTAAGACCTGTTTCGGGGTTAAAAATATGTCCTGATTCTGAATCTGACCTTCATTCCTCCAGAATAAGCACCATTTCTCTGTACCATGAGCCTTATGTTATTGTTATTGATTATGATAGACAAACGCACACCTGTCAGTTTAAACAAAATTTGTCATTCTAAGCCTCTTGTGTGGAGCGTGATCTTCTCTTTTTATATTCCAGCAGCAGTCTATCAACATGCCAAGGTTATATTCTCCTTTGAATCGTTGCTTCATCACTGAAATATCCTGAGGGAATTTCTCGCCATGTTCATCTCTCACATCACCAAGATTCTGCGCAAAAAATCCGAATGAGTGGATCCCATGAACTTTTAGAGACATGTTGCACAATTCCACATCGTGATAATGACTCAGCAGATCATCCATAATTTGCTCATACTCTTATGAACGATGTTTCCCCAGGAAGTTATCGAAAACTTTCTTGAATGACTCAAAAGCAAGCTTCTCTCTTCTCTTGAGATGTGTGATGAAAGTTTTAAAAAATTTTTTCGAAATTGCAGACCTATGAAGATACCTTCTTTAATTTTAACTTGACTTAGGGAAATAAATTTCTTTGCACGACATGCAAATGCGGAGGACTCCTTACCCTGGGTTTTCACAAACTGCTTTTACAAACCAAGTTTAATATGCAAAGGAGGTAAATGAATTCCATCACTTTTCACATGTGGTTTGTGCACGATGTTATGTTTTCCTGGCTCAATTTCATCTCGTATTATCCAATCGTTGCGTACACAATATTCAGTTCTTGCTCAAGAGTTTTATAAGCACAGGATGCAGCCAAATTTAGTAAAGCCAAGCGGAAAACCAGTAAGCGTGGCCACAACCTTGAAATCTACACAAATATGCCAGTTACAGTTATCATACTGTATGCTTGTAGGAATTGCTTTCACATTTTCAAATGATTCTTTCATGGTTGAGCTATAAGCTATGGGAACAGATGGCAGAGTGTTATCGTTGGGTAGTAGACCAGCTTTTATGCTGTCCTTCGATGTATATATCAATGAAAAGTTGCCGGTTGTAGTTATCAAATGGTATTTTCATTTGCTCGAAAAGTTCAGTGATGTCATTACAAAAGCAAAAGTCATCTTTCATGGTGAACAATGCAAGCAGCTTCTCTGAACGTTTTCTGTTCAGTGTTATTTTCGCTTCACAGTGTTATCTTCACATCTTCACTCCTTTCTCAAGAACATTACGTTCTTGAAGCCCTGACGGCAGAACTCTCACTTTTCTCTTTGGTTGGATAGAGATCCCTGCACAAGTAATTTAGAATCTCTTCATCAAATGGTATTGATTTACTCTCACTTAATGGATCATTGGGCTCCACAAATTCATTACTGCAATGTTCATCTACACTGCTGGAACTTAGCATTTCTTAGCCCGGAGGTTTGGGCACAGGTAAATCTTTTGAGTGCTCTATTGGGTGCATTGCTGACTGTAAATTTGGTTTAACAAAGTGTTTTTTTTTTGTTTGCTTTAAGACAGTCTGTAAAGCACTCCTGACCGAAATAGCAGTCATTAGAACGATCTTTCTGCTCACGCCAAATCATTGACACACCAAACTTTACGCGAACATTTCCCTGCACACGAGGCGCCCGATGTCTTCACACACGTGAGGCAACACACACGAGGCGCCCATGACTTGTCCTGGCCTCCTGTGCCACAATCAACGTGCGCCTTGTACAATGTCTTGATATGGCGTGTAATGCTGCATTTTTCTTCAAGAAATTTTATTTCCATGTTTAAATACAGCAGGATCTTTTTGGATCATTATTGCACAAACTTGCAATATGCACTAACTTCAACCCAATGTTGAAAACACATAAGATCTGATAGAAAAAAAAACGAAACACATGTTTTGTATTTTAAAGTTTAGGTAATAAATTCAATTAAATATAAGCACAAAGCAATTCATGTGTGCAGCACTCTAAAAAGTTCACGAGACCTGGGGCTATTTTTACACGGAAAATGACAGGGAAAATTAATTTCTGCCTTCTTTTGACGGAAATTTTGTACAGTGCTAATTTTGTAAAAACAGTGCGTAATTCAACAAAAAGGTGGCCAGCAATAAATTTCCCATGTCACTTTGCATGTATAAATGGTCACAGATCTCTTGTAATTTTTCGAGTGTTGCACAATGTTATTGGCGAAGGAGTACTGGGTGTGCGGTGTGTGTCCTGTATATTATATATTTTTCTGATGGAGTATGTAATAGGTAAAGAAAGAATGTGACACATTCCTATGGATGGAGGCATCGTTTAGGAAACGAGTGCAAATCCCGGCCTGAGCTGTGCGGTAAAATGCTTGGAAGCGTGCAATAAATGTGCTAAAAAATTGGAATGGAATTATGATGTCTTGCTGGACTGTTTTCTCAATAAGCTAAGCTGGTTATTGGATAGGAGTAATACACAAACTTTGCATTCAATTTGATTTTTTAAACTTGAAATTTTTTTACATTCATTTATCGTTAACTTGCAAACTTGATCTCAACCCATTGAAAGAATTTTTTTTAACCCGAATGAACTTGAATTGCAGAACTAATCTTCCCTGGTCGCAATTTGCGTTACGCACAATGAAGTTAGTTTATTTACTTGGTCCGTAGAGCAGACTTAATGTAAGAATATCTAATGAAGGTAATTTGTTATACGGTTTATGATTAATAGTAATGTTTTATGCTTGTTATTTGGCAAACGGGTAGTTTTAAATTTTTTAACTATCAGTCTATTGCTTAAAGTTTAATAACTCATAGCGCAGAATCATTTTATTATTACTGTGCATTCATCATTGTAGAATAAAGAAAAATCATTATAGAATACAGAAGAATAATTATAGAACATTGAAGAATAATTATAGAATATTGAAGAATCATTATAGAATATTGAAGAATCATTATAGAATATAGAAGAGTCATTATAGAATATTGAACAATCATTATAGAATATTGAGGAATCATTACAGAATTTGGAAGAATCATTATATCATTACTGCGCAAATAATTTTCGCGCGTGACGCATTACACTACGCACATTTCACATCATCATTTTGCATCGCACTTAGGTAAAACAGTGCAATTTTTTCTGAATGAAGTGCAGCAAAAATATAAATTTTCTAAATTTATTAATTTGAATAAATAAACAAAACTGAAAATAATTTTCAGATGAGGCTAACAAGAAACTGGAAAAGCATACAAAGTCAAATTAGGTTATTAGATTCTGGCCTATATCAAATGATGTGAAGGGCAAAATAACTTGCGGGAAGAATGCTTCTGAAATAAACTGTGTTTGCGAGGAAAACCATAGTCAAAATTACCATGTAAATGATTTCCATATCTTTAAACATGAAATATAATAAAAATATGAATAAATATTAAGCAAATAAAACATTAGCAGGAGCTTGCGCGAAACTTCAGCCTGGATATTAACCCCGAATGACAATTTTATATTCAAGCTTATCGTATTTAAGACTTTTAGGCCAATTAATAGGCAGGCTTTAATGAAAAGAGTGGGTTTTCACAAGCTGTTAGCAAAATTTTTTCTCCAACCACACTTTGTTGTCTGTGCGTGATTGAAGTTCTACTTTAATAGGGCTTAGATGGGAACCTGAGAACTGACCACTCTGCTTGTTTCTGTTGCAATGTCTTATTCAACTTTACTCTAGTGATTTGCTTTAACACTACCCAGTCCAACTTTTTCGCCGGAGCATGCATGTTTTTTCGCCGCCTAAGCGATTCAATTACTGGAGCGGCGAAAAACATGCATGAAGGCGGCGAAAAAGTTAGACCGGGTACTTTCCACAAGCTTCAAGTATTTTACGATTTGTGTTTATGATATATACTGTATATATAACATGCTTTAAAATACCGCGTGTGTGATTTCACCGACGTAAGAATAGAAAGAAATTGCACTCAAATTACTGTACTGAATTACTGATAGGTTTACTAAATGAATTATCTCTCTAGTCTGCTGGGTGGTCTCTAAATTTCAGAAATATCGGGAAATTTCTTTAACTTTTCAAGCTGTAGTTGCACTTGAGACGGGCCTACAGTTCAGCTCTTCAGTTTGAACCACAATATCTGCATCCCGGGCCTCGTTTATGACATTGGACTGGAAAACAGATAAATTGTTTATTGTCAAAAACACAAGTGAAAATGCTCTTATAAAACCTGTAAAAACAAGTTTTTGCAAAAATTAAAGCGTGACTAATATCCAATCGAACATAAAAATCCTAAAGCATCTGGCAATTTCATACACATGGGAGCAGACATTTTCAATGGCTAACCATGAGGTTTGACCACGATGGGTTAGCTATTTTTTAGTCTTTTGAAGCAATTATTTCATGCACTAGGCAAAAGATCTAAAATAAGGTAACTCAATTAAGCGGTAGATTCTTTCCAAATTAGGTT
Organism: Platorchestia sp. MABIK; assembly: GCA_014220935.1. NCBI lineage: Eukaryota > Metazoa > Arthropoda > Malacostraca > Amphipoda > Talitridae > Platorchestia > Platorchestia sp. MABIK. The sequence continues at coordinate 17,679 of JACJUY010012032.1, read as the reverse complement.
ATAATTTTGCCAATTATTTAGAATTTTTCATCCGCCCTCTATTTATTTTGACGCAACAGGATTACAATTAGCATGAAAAACGCTCGTAGTAGCGTGAGTGCGAACGACAAAACAACGACGTGCATGTACGTCTGGCATACCAAGTCGGACGCGCAACAAATAGACGTAAGACGAGATGAATTCCGGAGCAAAAAAGACGTCAGTTACAAATATTGCTACGACGACACGCGTCGAAAAAAGACGTCTCACGGCTGCCATATTGATTGTGAGACGTCAACGATCGCATGGGTCTTGCTTTTCTAGTTTTTTAGAACGGGCTGCGCGAGATGAGGAATGGTCGCACGCCGCGCCCGCCTTGCTAGTTTGAGATATATAATAACTCCTGCGCCATTTGTCAGACCCTCAGCTGTGACTGCTACAAGACCTGTAAATAATACAGAATCTGCGGCTGTAAATCAGTTAAATCAAAGCTGGAGAAGTACTTAAATATTACAAAAGGTGTAGCTTTGTATCAATTAACCGTAAGCCGAAGGTATACATCAATACCACCTTAGCTGAAGATGTACATCAATAATACATGAGATTCGGCAATATAACCGTGGAACGCAAGTTAAAATAGTTGTGTTTCAATAACATAAATTGCTGCAACAGCTGCAGCTCATGCGATGCAACGCAATGTTTCCGTGAAAACTGAGATCAACATTCTTCTACGCTATATAGAAGTATAAGAACTGTCAGCAAAGGGCAGCTTCCTCACGGAAAACTTTAGTAGGGGACGTTGTCATCAATAATGGCTTGTTTTAGCAACCGCCATCGAAAAAATCGCAGAGTGTAATTAATCCTTCCTCTCTTTATATCCTTCCTCTCTTTGCAAGCAAGTAACATGTAAAATGCAACTTAACAATGCATCGACTTCATCAAAATTAACAATGTACGTTTTTTTTTACATGGAAATATGATTCCTTCGAGGTAATTAATTGTAAATTAACTGTTTACTCGAGTATCCGCTTATCTTTAGATTTTTTGTGTGTGGATGACAACAGAATGAATTTCAACGGATAGAAAATTTGCTTTCTAAAGACAAATATTTGCATGCATTAAGAAATATTCATGTATTTAATTTTACAAGGCGATCAAAGGATAAGGATGGACAGGCTAAGCAAACTCATAAGCAAACAACAAACTGTGAGTTATTATATAAAAGATCGTTAGTGTTGCGTTCTGAACATCTCTTTAGCCGATCTGACAAAGCATTTCAAAATAATGACGATGTCCCAACAAAAATTGGAAAGAGTACCTGAACACAGCACATTGTGTAACTTTTTTTCAGCAATGTGTTAAAAATATTGATCCTGAAAATAAGACGTTTCTCGGTACCCTTTATCCCACAATATAAAAGATGATTTTTTTCTAGAGATAATTAAAACATGAAGGAAATTCTGAATCAAAGATGCGTGGTATGCACACATGCAAAACATTTCCTTCCTCCACATTAGTACCTGAAGTCTATTACCTTCCCTCATCCCATGGATAGATTTTGAGACAAAAGAACTTGAAGGAAATATACAACATTTCCCTCATTGAAAGTTTCATAAGTTCATATACATCCGACGAGTACACACACTGCCATGAGCTATACAGAGGAGAAGATGGGAGGGAGCCCAAATAAAGTGTGTTTATAGAGGCCATATACCACGGCATGGCTGTCCTATGAACTAATACAGGGTAGTAGAGCCAGGCATCGAGCGATCCATCAGGTATTCCTTGTTAATAGCTTATGGTAATGCGGCGGCGCCATGCTCGGCTGATGAATGTGGTGTTTGAACGTAATTGTAGGTTACTCTTCGACACCCGGACGAAGATATGTGCATACCCCCTCCCTATCGGCACCTGTTGTCGATGATAGGTACCTACCTATCTGCTCCCAAAATGACGATGTATCTTCGCTAAACGAAGGCGCAGCGTAGCATTATTGGGCGCTTGTGTTACGGAGCTGGGATGGCGCAGCGCACTTGCATCAAAACATCGTTTTTGTAGAGAAAAAATGGAGGAAATTGTGGGTGTTCAAATCTGTTTCCAGTCGCGGTGAAAGTTAATGTCTTTGTTTGCAGTCGTGGTAAAAATTTACGTTTCTCTTTGCAGTTGTGAAAGATATTCACGTTTTGTTTGCAGTCATGGAGGAATTCATATTTTTCTATCAGTAGCTGACATTCAAATCCCTTTTTCTGTTGTTATATGTAGAAACTAACATCTTTTTTTAGGTCGTGGCAAAAATTACGAGTGAAATAGATGGCGTTAGGTATTAATGGAATTGATTTTCTGTGATTTGCAACTATACGTTAAAATCTAACTAAGAACTGCTGTTTTCATCTTGAATTGAGCATTTTAGAGAGATATTTTGACATAGATTATGAGCAACATACTTTACAGTTTTCCCACTTTTAGTTATGATAGGTCACGAAATGACATTTTATTCTCAGAAAGAACAGTTAACCAGAGCCATTCAAATATGGTTCAGCTTAGTTTCGCTGCAGGATAAGGTTCAGTTGAATTGTTCAAAGAAGCAATAAACCGGATGTTAAGGCAAAAAATTGAATAGCAATGTAAAGTTTCATTCTATTAAAGGTAAATATATGCATGAACTTTATGAATATCATTGGGGCTGATGTGTACACACGTGGACACTGTACGAAATTAATATGCATAGGGCTACTATTTGTTAAGCTTTTCTACGTAGAGAACTTTGATAACAGTATCTACAAGAACTATGGCAGTGCTACACTTAATCTTATATAAGATCGAAATTTTATTAAAACCATTGCTTTTACATTTCTTGAAATAGAAGACAGAAAAAAACTCATGCTCACAGTGACTGCAGGCTGATACAATCATTCTAGCAGTTTAGTATACACATCAATACATCATAAAACTTCTCTTTATGGAATAAAGCTTCACTGTATCACTGATCACACACAAGCACACATGCAGTTGTACACGTACGTATACAGGCATGAGCTGAATATAGCAGGCGCGCCAGCTCGGATGTCAGCAGCAGAGTCGCTGAGTTACGTTGACTACTCACGCAAGACCTGCCCTGTTTGCTGGACCCAGACTCACGTTATAAAGAATTGACCATTAGAGGCGATAGGTGAGATAAGATCGCGCATCATCTCCGTATTTTGCGCGAGCTCGACGTGTGCTTCGGTTTCTGGCCGAGCATAACGAGCGGCCTTTGAACGTTGCTGGAACTGGTCGAGTGTGTGATACATTAGCTGCAACCATTCTCTCGGCCTTCGCCAGACGGATAAACGACTCTTAAATTGAACTTCATTCATAGTCTAGTAATGGAAATCTATGAATCTTCGAAAAAGCAGGGTTGTTCTCTGTTTCCTTACTTGCTGAAAGTTAAATTCAATCTTCAAAAAAGTGACGTTTGTGTTTTGTCTAACTTTCTCAGAGTTAAATTCAATTCCTTTTGTCCGTTTCTTAGCGTCCCGAAGTTAGATACCAATATTTTTTTAAAGATTTTCACTGCACGAAAGTGCACCTCTTTTTCATATTGTTAAAGTTCCACAGTAACCAAAAGATAAATCTTAATGCTTATTATGCTGAAAGTTTTCCAGTACCTGCAAGTTAAATCCCTTTCCTTCCCAGCGAAACAATTCATTGAACTCCGAGATTTCCAGAACAGATTTATCGATCGAAAAAAGGTCAAATCGTGACACCGTGGCTAAGTTCCGCCAGTTTCAACAGGCATTTTTCCTCCCAATTAAAACTGTTCCTTCGGCACTGTTGTGCAAGTTTAAGATAGGCCAATTAATCTTAATGTAGATAGAACGATGTCGAAGTTCCATCATGTGCAGCGGCCTATCACGGGGCGATAATCACGCCGGAGACGCGGCCCCTTTGGACCTCGATACAAACTCTTCTATTAACATATTTAACCGCGGGCATTCATTACCAGAATGTTCTCGGCGCTAACGTTACCAATATTTCTCGAATGCAAATAATGTCCGGAGATGACTGCAATATACCAGCGTTAGGTCAGCGGCGGGCGCTCGCACGAAGAACTCGCCTGCACTTTAGAGGTGGAGTTACGGTTAAAAATGAAGGCCTTATGGGTTTAGTTTCGCATGAATTTTTATCGAATAACGTATCTGTGAAATTCATGTATGTGCTCCTGGTTCAGCGTACTTACTTCGGTTTGTCCTTACATATCATTTCAGTTGAACTTTCTCTTTTTTAATGATTAACTGGTGGAGTGAAATCTGGAAGTGAAGTCCGTTCGAAAATGTTCGATTGAGTTCAAATTTATGTAGTGATGATTGATTGATAATCTGGTGCTGAATTTCTGCGCACAATTTACAGTTACGCATAGCTTATGTTTTTAGTGAACGCTTGTGTAAGGGTTAATGAATTCGAACTCAAATACGATCTTTAAATTAATATAAAATATTAAAGCAAAAACTTCAGAAAAATCGAAGACCTCTTTGAATGACAAGTTTAGCAATATAGGAAATGATTAAAATGATTCCATATAAAAACAATGTTAATTGCAAGAAAAAGTTTACCCCTGAAATACAAATTTGAAATGCTACTAAAGGGATCTAAACCTCTACGCAAAAAGTAGAAGCTTGTAAGAAAGACCTTAAACTCCTGCTGAGAGGGCATTTATACGTTTTTATCAGCACGGTGTCAAGTAAACAGAGGAGTCACATAAAATATAATTCACCAATACTAGTTAACTCTAAAAAACTAACAAACTAAAAACCAGAGACGTAACGTTGACGTTCAAAATGTGAATCTTTAGATACATTGTCGATATTTCTCACTAGTAAAATGTCACAAATGCAGCTCCTGTCGCGCGCCACGTTGTCCTGTACACAGTGGCATCGAGCTTGTGCATGTCGAAGGTCCCTGGTGCAAATCCGGCGACGGCAGCCTGCTGGAGGCTATAGGGTCAAATTGTTCTTGCTTTTGAAAAGAAAGACAACGTTAATTTTTCCATCCAACCTAGTTGAATAAGTTGGCTGAACTACGGTTATTCGACATTGTTTTTTCAGTAATGATGAGGCGTTAGAAGAATTATGATTGTACATATTGTGATCATGTTGCTTTGATTGTGAATTATGATTATGATGTGAATGATTGTGCTGTGAATCATAATTGCATGATTATGATTGCCTTGTGAAATACTATTGTGTATGTTACCGCACTTTCTGACACCGGTGCGTGAGGACTAAACATGGTTCTTTGCTTTTGACATCATTATTTGCATACCTACTCAATGTTGCTAAATTACAGTATGTCATTACCTCATCAAATCATTTAATCGAGTAAACTTTTCTCTCCGTAAGGTATTGCCCAATTTCTATGCAGTCTGAAGTACCTTATTCAACATTACGCTAATAACTAGTCATAAAATTGAGCTACATTTCTGTGACGGTGTCTCCCAGACTGCATTGATTAAGCAACACACACTTTTTGTGTTACTCTATAATTCCCTGTTCCTTAGGAGGAATATCACACAATCTCTACGTAGTCCCACCCATCCTACTTAATATTACTCCATTACACCCTCTTCACCCAGCGAGGATATCACCCAATCTCTATGTGGTCCCACCCATCCTACTTAATATTACTCCATTACACCCTCTTCACCCAGCAGGGATATCACCCAATCTCGACTCGGAGGTGCCCGCAGCAACGGGACATATATATATCTCACTGGGACCCACGTTCTTGACGTGGTTTAGATTGTGGCCAATTCATCGAAACCGATCATGGACGATCTTAATAGACTCCAAGAATGCTATATTGCAATAACTTCAGAAATTAGTTAGACTCTCCGGCTTAATTAGTTTGGAGTTGAGCTATTGGAAGGCAAGGTGGACTTATCATGTTAACCCCAGTCCATAATTCATGAGCTTTATACCAGAACATTAACATATCTTTTGTCTCGACGATTGTGCCTAGCCATCGCTGGTTCTTGAAGGGCCTACAGAGTTAGGCTTTTTCTTTCGAGCGCATCCTACGCGTACAAGTTAATGTGAGATCGTGCATAGATCTACATTAATTTCTGGACCATTTGAAATTGAGGAAAGATATCCATTGTAATTGCAGGCGTTTGGTTGTTATGATCGAATGGACCGCAGTAAAGAACGTGTCTTGATGAACCGAGAAATGCAGGACGATGGAAAAAACTGCCTCATGTGTGGTCATTTACCGTCAGGTTTTGGTAATTATTTATTTATGAGTTTAGAGATTAATTTCAGCTGTGAATAAACTGAATTTTCCTTGAAATTACGTTCTGAAAGAAGTTACCGCTTTTAATGGATAATTCAGGAATATATTTCTGAGCAATTTCATTGTTGTTTTGACGCTGTTGGTGCTAGTCTGTTCATTAAATATTGCATAAAATTTACTAGTTAATTGAACTGTATTCATTTTGTACGTAGAAAATGTTAAAATATGACGACCAAAAGTTACAATCACACATTGATTGTGAAAATATTGCATGACATAGACTATATTTTAGTTAGGTCATCTACAATAGCTGTACAATCTAAAATACCAAATGTAGCTCACTCGATTTTTATCACATAGTATGAAGCTTTTTCGCACTGTCGAGCGGCATGGCACGCACACTTCAAGCAGGCATTGCGTGTTGGCTCAGTTCTATTTTTAAAGTAACATTAAACTTTACTTCTAACTACTCACTTTAAACAGACTGATATTCCTATTTTACATAACATTCTTATCAATCGTGTTGCATTCATATCAATCGGTTATGTAACAAGTAACGAATTGCATGTTACGTGAATAATTAACATAAACGAGTAATGAAATTTGAAATTCATTAAAAACTCCTAGAATTGAAAATTTACGCATTTCAGCTAAATAGTTCAAGAGACAATTTGGTTCAGAATCCTTATCCCGGGATGCGACGTAGAGTTTGAGCAGCGAACACCGAGGAGGCCTTCCAAGGAATGGACTCGTGCATCCTAAATACCGTGGCTGTTGAGAGCGGAGGTGACCATCGATTTCTGAATTGGTGAAATGTTGTGTACGGATATGGCATGCGCACTGTTATTGCGTGTTCTTATATTGTGTAACAAAATATCACGTGTTTGTGTTTGAATACAACGTGAATTGATATTGAGTCTTTCAATATTGCGTCAACGGTCATTTCATGCACGGTTATTATTAGACCGACTATTGCAAGCATGCAAATTGCTAATACGGTTATTGCTATTGCTGTTATTTCTAAAATGAATATTGCTAGTACGGTTAATGCGTATAAGGTTATTGCGTGTCAGGTACGACTGACTCAAATCATGTTTTACCCCTCGCCACTATTTTTTCTCGCTTAAATATCCATCTTCTTCGAGGTTGAATGTTGTGATTAATAGAATATTAGTCCCCTCGTATTATTCTTTTCTCGGACATTTACTTTTTCTCAATTATTCAACCTGTTTCAAAATATTATTCATTCCCTCTTAAATATTCGTCCCTCAAATATCAACTACACTTAAATATTTCCTCACTTTAATATTTATCCTTAGAATTGCTATAAGCGCAGCAAAATGATTTCAGTTTGAACATTTTCTCAATGGAGATATTTTCCAACTGAAGTTCTCGTTCTTGTGGAACGTTCTTTAAATTCAATGTTTTATTGAAGTGTTTCAAATGTGGAGTACTTTGATCTCTGAATATTTGCTCCTCTGAAAGTCAGGCATCAGGTCATTTTATTCTGAGTGTTCCGGAGGACATTTCCCGTCACGAGTTTAAAAACAGTTGTTTAGTTCAGATATTTTATTTCTTACATTGAAGTAAATTGATCTCTTCGATTAAATGTTGCGGTTAAGTTGGTATCCGTCTTTTCCAATTTGTTGTGTTACGGTTACACTCTGTAGTTATTGTGGTTGTGCTTTTTAGGGTTATTGTAATTCTGCCTGCGTCAAGTTATTATAGTTGCGCTTGAACTCGGTTACTGTGATTGAGTAAGATCATGGTGACTGGGCTTGTATATAGATATTGTGATTGTTCTTCCGTACGGCGTTATAAAGTTTTGCTCGCACGCGTATGAAACTCACATCTTCAACAGCACTCCTCTGCGTACCTACCATTTCATTCAGACATCGGCCCGTAATTACCCCAGCTCACACCATGTATCATATTCTGAACAAATCACCACCATTATCATTACTTCTTATAAATCTTGCTCAAGTTTTATCAGCACTTGGAGCCGCTGTTGCGATTGTAGCAATGTTCCTTGCAGCATCGATGTAGGGAGATCTATTGCTGCAGCGCACGCAACTGCATGAGATATGCGTGTGTGTGTAAGTGTGTGTGTGTGCGAGATTTGAGCTTGTCTGTTTGGTGTTGTTCCCAGTGTTGTGGCCAGTGTTGTTACCGGTTTTGTTGCCAGTTTTGTTGTCAATGTTGTTTCCAGTGTTGTTTCCAGTGTTTTCATCATTTTGTTGCCAGTTTTGTTGTTTCCAGTGTTGTTTCCAGTGTTTTAACCAGTTTGTTGCCAGTTTTGTGGTTTCCAGTGTTGTTTCCAGTGTTTTAACCAGTTTGTTGCCAGTTTTGTTGTTTCAAGTGTTGTTTCCAGTGTTTTAACCGGTTTGTTGCCAGTTTTGTTGTTTCAAGTGTTGTTTCCAGTGTTTTAACCAGTTTTTTGCCAGTTTTGTTGTCAGTTTTGTTGTTTCCAATGTTGTAACCAGTTTGTTGCCAGAGTTTTGTTGCCTGTGTTACTATCAGTGTTGGGACCAGTGTTGTTTCCTGTGTTTTAACCAGTTTTTTGAGAGTCTTGTAACCAGTGTTTTTATCTGTGTTGTTGCCAATGTTTTTTCCAGTGTTGTTTCCAGTGTAGCAACGAGTTTTTTGCCAGTTTTGTTGCAGTTTTTTGCCATTTTTATGGTAATTTTGTTACTAGTGTTATCGCAAGTTAAGTTCCCTGCCTTGCTCCAAGTTTTGATCCCAGTCTTCTTCCCATGCACTTTTGTTTCCAGTTTGGTTTTAAGTTTTGTTGTCTGTTTTGTCGCCAGTTTTGTTGTTTGCTTTGTCTCCAGTTTTGTTTTTTGTTTTGTCGCCAGTTTTAAGGTCAGTTTGGTCGCCTGATTTTATGCCAGCTGGACTCCCTGTGTTATTTTATCTGCCAGTTGTATCGGCAGTGTCATTGCTGATTTTTGGTTAATTATTCTCAGTTTTTCTGTCAGTTTTGATGCAAAAAGTTTTGTTGTTGGTTGCACATGCTGCTGTTGCCTGCTGTGTTGCCTGATGCGACGCTAGAGCTGTTTCCATTTGCGGAGCCATTTGTGTCGATAATTCGGTTGCCTGTTGTGTCACTTGTTGTCCCACTATTTGGGTCACCAGTTGTGTCGCCAGTTGTGTCGCCAGTTGTGTCGCCAGTTGTATCGCCAGTTGTGTCGCCAGTTGTGTCGCCAGTTGTGTCGCCAGTTGTGTCAACAGTTGTGTCGCCAGTTGTGTCGCTAGCTGTTTGCTAGTGGTACCGCCAGTTTTATCGCCAGTTATTTCGCCAGTTGTGCCACCCGTTTAGCCACCAGTTCTGCGGCTAGTTGCAGTCCTGGTTCTGGTACCAGTTGTGCTACCATTTCGGTGTTATCAGTTCTGGTGCGAGTTCCTTTGTGTTGACTATTTTGCGGACAGTTCTGTTCACAGTTTCGTTGAAAGTTGTGTTGATAGTTCTTTTAGCAGGTTTTTCACTTCTGTTGACAGTAGCGTTAACAGTTGTGTTGCATGATTTCTAAACTGAAATTTCGATGTATTATTGGCAACATTACGTTCCTGCAACGAGTGACCTGAAATATTTCTAATTCGACAAATTGATTGATAGAAGGAGCTCGTAATATATGTGATGGAAAATTTTGAACCATCGTACATGCATGCTTTTTATTTCAAAATGTATCGATACAAACAACTTTTGTGGTAGCGAATTACTGCAATAAAGAAAATTGCATCTCTAATATCTTTCCTAGTGAAGAAATGTTGCACTGGAATTTCTTCCTACCATAACTAATCGATCAGTTAAGTTCAAATTCTCAGAATCACGTCATCCAGTTTCTTGCATCCGATACCCAAAGTCCCCATAAAAGTTTTCAGTACTTAATTAAAAACAACACCAAATTAATATTTAAGCTCTAAAGAAGCTCTATTTCAGACGTCCTTGGCTCCAGATTAAATAAATATTCCACAAATAATTTCCCTACGAACTTCATTTCTGTGTTTCACGGCCTCACAAGAAGCGCCCGCCCTAATTAGCGGCGCAATAAAGCGGGCACAGCAGCCTGGCGCTCGTGCCGCCCCCCACTGGGGCGTAATGCCCCCCCGCTGCTCCCTGTCCGCCTGGCTATCGGGGTGTCCGCCTGACTGTTGGGGTGTCCGCCTGACTATTGGGGTGTCCGCCTGACTATCGGGGTGTCCGCCTGACTATCGGGGTGTCCGCCTGACTATTGGGTTTGTTCGCCTGGCTATCGGGGGGTGTCCGCCTGACTATTGGGGGTGTCCGCCTGGCTATCGGGGGTGTCCGCCTGACTAATGGGGGTGTCCGCCTGACTTTTGGGGTGTCCACCTGACTATCGGGGTGTCCACCTGACTATTGGGGGTGTCCGCCTGACTATTGGGGATGGCTGTCCGCCTGACCATTGGTGGCGGCTGTCCGCCTGACCATGGGTGGTGGCTGTCTGCCTGACCATGAGTGGTTGCTGTCCGCCTGATCATCGGTGGTGGCTGTCCGCCTGACCATCGGCGGTGGCTGTCCGCCTGACCATGGGTGGTGGCTGTCCGCCTGACCATCGGTGGTGGCTGTCCGCCTGACCATCGGTGGTGGCTGTCCGCCTGACCATCGGTGGTGGCTGTCCACCTGAGCATCGGTGGTGGCTGTCCGCCTGACCATCAATCATCAGCTACATTCTAGCCTTGTGTGACCACCTATTGAATCATCGCCGTCGTTTGCGCAGATTAGCGCAGCACAACTCGCGCACCGCAGTTCGGCGCAGCAACGCTGGCGTGCAGGCAGGTCGCCGCAACACGTCTCATGGCGGCCGAGACTGCCTTGTGGCTGCGCAAAACTGCGCCGCTTCGCGCAGTATCTTTATGCTGAAGTTATCTGCTGCATGCACGTTGACATTTTGCGCAACGCCGGCACTGCCAGTCTAGTGTAAAATGATTGTGAGCCTGTACCCCCTGCGGCGATTTTCCTTTGGGCTGAAATTAGGCCTTAGAGGATGGTTGTTTGAGCTTCCGATTACGAATAGCATTGCGGTAGTTTGCTTCCAAAAATGAGTTCATCAAGCGTACGAGTGGTCCAAGTACGTAAATCAATTACGTGCAATGAATAATTAGAGTGAATTGGTTGACTTAATGGTCGTTGAACTTCTAATATTAAGATTAATGAAGTAAATTATACGTTTAAAAAAATTTTAGAACTAGGATCAATGATTTAATTGAATGCTTTATTCCATGTTTAGACTTGCAAGCTACTGTGCGCATTGGGTTTCAGTTGGTCATGCCGATGTGATGGGAACTGTGTGGTGGTGAGAACTAATAAATGTGTCATATTCTAATCAAAAATCATCTTTAAATTAATTTAATTTTTCACCCATCTCATTCCCTGATACTCTTTTATAATTGCATAGTAAACAAAATTTCGTTATACCGTCATTCACTCATCTTATTCATTGACTCTCTCATTATTGTATAGTAAAGAAACACGTTGACGCAACATCGCAGTTTCAAGCAGCCCTCGATGATCACACAGCGCATGTCTCCCATAACTCACCCACAACCACACCTCCCCCGACGATATATAGGAGCGCTATGGTCGGCTCTGGGCCGCCCACGCGCCCCTAGTTTGTCGGCCAAAACTACACGTGCACGACAAAAGGCACGTGATGCGCGTGGCCGGCGTTGCCAATCTCTTGAAAAGACGTCGCGTCGAGCTCGTCTAATGATCTGCGGCGCAAAGGGTGAGGCGGTCCGGGCTGGCGATCCTGGCTGCAGCGACTCGTGACCTAATTCTGGAGTGTGTGTGTGCGTGTATAGTGTTTCTGTGTGTGTGTGTGTTGTGTGTCTGTGTGCGTGTGCAGTGTTTCTGTGTGTGTGCGTGTGCTGTTGTGTTTCTGTGTCTGTGTGTGTGTTGTGTTTCTGTGTGTGGGTGTGTGTAGTGTTTCTGTGTGTGTGCGTGTGTGTGTTGTGTTTCTGTGTCTGTGTGTGTGTGTGTTGTGTTTCTGTGTGTGTGTGTGTGTGTGCGTGCATATGTGTATGTGCGTGTGTGTGTGTGTGTATAAGGGGAGCTTATAGGGCTTCCAGACATGTGGTATAGCGGTCCACCAATGTAGACCAGCACTGCAGTTCAGCATTTCGAATTGTAGATCAGTATTCAATACGTATAGATCTGAATTACTTGACTGAAAAAAGTGGGTCTGAGTTCAATAAACTCGGATGTTACTTGAATTTTGATGTGTATTTTACACATGTGGATGCCATATCTATTTAGACACGTACTCCACGAATAATGGTGAGTGTTTACCCCTCAGTTTGCTGCAACTATTATACTTGAAGGAATTAATGCTCCCAGAGGGAAAGTGTGAGGTCCCGAGCTGTGGGCTAAGTAGGCCTTCCTTTTCTTGAAATAGGAGAGGTTTATTGAATTGTTACAGTCTAAATTTTCCTGGTCACTACTCTTTATAAATTTTTCAGCACCTATCAAGTTTTTTCTCAAGTTTTATCTTGTTTAATGAACTTTTCTCAATGTGACTGTTTTTGTTCGCTAGGTGCGGGGAAACACCTTATGAATAGATTCCCCCTTTTCTTGACGCCATCTTAACTGGGACCTTTTCCTTTCTTCGGAATACCTACATTGTAGTCGCAGGGGCTTCAACGGTCTCAAAATCTAACAAAATCTTATGAGTATTTTCGAAAGTCTCAGTTCGTTTCATTAGGGACATGAAGTATCTTAGATTGCAAGCGCTGAGTTATTTTCAGGAAAATAATAAATTGGTATAATTTCAGTTAATTATTCAGAGCTTATTTTTACAGTAGTAGAGAACAGATCAAAAATCCATTAACTGACTTAAGTTCTCGGACTACATTCAAGGTATTTGCTCAAGTTCGAACACTTTCACTGTCTCATTCTCAACTAATGAGAAGTTAAGTCACTCAAAGTCGCTAATCAGTACTCAAACGTAAAACTTATTCCCAGCTGTGTTGCTTGAGAAAAAATCTTCTCCTCGAAACCAGATGCTGATTTTATTGAGAGAAGAGTCGAAATGTTTGTATTTTCTTTACTTGTATTCATGATACAGGAAGCGATCGTGATGTGTAGAGGCTTTCTAAAAATTTCTAATAGCTGAATTTCCAAGTCATTTTACTGCTTTAGTGATGCAAAAGATGCGTATTGAGTGTAGGTGAATTTCCTGCGTTGTCTAATTTCTTCAGGTTATTTGCATATAGAAGCACCAGAGCTGACGCAAGTTCCGTTATGGAGGAGAATTTCAGCAACTCGTAGAGCATATTCATGCCGCCTCTTCGTCTGAAATATACAAAAATTGATCGCAACTCATGCATCAGACTGTCAAGCCGGACTGTCCTTGAATTAAAAAAGGTTCATCACAATCAGGCACCGTCATTAACGATGATCATGCGAGTGGTAAATCAATTGTGAAAACAGTTACATTCCTCAACTGGAAATGAGCAATCACTCGAAGACGCTTGGGTTCTTCGTTTTGTGTGATCAATATTTATTTCAGTTCATTATTTTGAAAGAAGAGAGCACTGCATTCTCTACTGCTTTGCATCTTAACGCTCTGCTATGCACAGATAGAGGCGTGAAGACAAGCCCTCACTTGTTAACAGGGGAGTTCATTAATTAGGTTGTAGCATGACGATTGGATTAAAGCTACTGACTATCCGCGGGTGTCCGACATAAATGTCCCCGACTTTTTAATTGATTATACCTCCACTTCATTTAAGCAAATTTTAATTGTCTTTTTTCACAATGTAGTAAATTTTATTTCCTTTCGAATGATTTAAGTTTTTGAAAATCAGTTGAATGAAAATCAGTTGAAAAGAAAAAAAAACTTTACAATGATCGATTTACTGAAATGGGTAAAAAAACGAATTGCTTAATTAAAGGAAAAGTTCTTCAACAATAATGATATTCTTCCTTATTTTGTACTTTCCAAAAAAACGAACTAACGAAAATTTAAAAGAGTAACAAATCATTACCTTAAATAACGTATAAATAAAGTAATTTCGTATCCTTCGACACACCCTCCATTGCTCTCAAGGCAAGTATTACTTCTAGCCTCCATTGAACGAAGAGTTTTACGGATCATTTCACCGTTTTCTTTCAGTTCTTTGAACACTTTTCCAATTCGTTGTCGAAGAATTATTAATGATAGAGGTGATACATACTTGGTCGTATGTAGGATACATCATTGTGAAATCATTTTTAACAGTAGGCATTGAAAAATTAAGAACACCAGTGTTGGATTTAAAACTTTTCCTTCGAGCAATTAGTTTTTCTACCTTTTTCAGTAATTCAATCACTGTAAAGTGGTTATTAAACGATTTTTAATAACTTAAATTATTCGAAAAGGAAACAAAATTTACTACATTGTGAAAAAATCCAATTCATATAAGCTAATTCAAAGCGGAGATATAGTCAATTAAAAATTCGGGGACATTTTTGTGAGACACCCGGTATAACGGTGCTTATGCTATCAGATTGTAGCATTGAAGCTATTGACAATCCTCAACAGTGTTTATGTTCTCAGATCGTTGCATGGATACTACTGACAGTCCTCAACAGTGTTTAGATCATCAAGTTGTAGCATGAATGCTACTGAAAATCCTCAACAGTGTTTAAAATATCAGATTGTAGCATGGCTATTACCGGCAATCCTCAACAATCTTGAGATTATCGGATCGTAGCATGGACGCTACTGCCCATCCTTTCCATTATTATTATTATTTCTTGTGAAAGGCAGCTCACCAGCGCGGCAGCCTGCGTACGCGTTAATAATAGAGCAATAAGGTAGAGGACCAGGGGCACTAAATTGATACCTCACACGTTCCCTGAGCGGCGACTTCTGTGCTTCTCAAATGCAATTCGATACGCTTGCCGCCGCCCTCTCATGCCACCCAAACTCTATTGAAGCCCAGCTCAACTGCCCATTCACTATTTGCCCAGGTCAAATGGTCCAAATTAGCCTCCTGCTATTGATTTTATTTCGTGATAATTGTGCCGCAATGCTGCCTTTATATGGCATTGAAGGTTTATTTGGCTACGGCAGGGGTCGGGCTTGAAATGAGTTTGCTTGTGTGGCAGTTGACTTAATTGTAGCGCCTTCTCTTGGGACCGTACGCTCGTGCCTTCCTTTTCTCAAGAGCTTGTAAATTAATTTTTTCTTTCATCAGAAGACCAAAAATTGTTTTGTATAATTTTTTGTGAACTTATAGATGTATATTTATTTTATGTTACTAGGCAAGTAGACAGTATTTGTATCCTGTTTTGGTGAACTAGTGGATTTCATCTGATATTCTTGAGTAGAGAATAACTCTTTTCAGTACTTACATACATACATTCAGCAGGCTACTTGATTGTGTGTTCTATAGGTGTACTACACAACGAATTTGTATTTTTAATCGCAATAAATGTTTATAAGGACCCTCCGATATAGCCATGTCACTATATAAAGGTACTCGTATTCTCAAACTACATTTTTGGGTTCCATAAATTGGGGCTTGCGCACAATTTTTTAATGATTCTATGTTAATGTTACGTCTTTTGGCTTAGTGATTTGTGTTGTATTTTTCTTAATTTTACAAATGTTTCAACTCTGTGCTGATGGAGGAGAATTCCAAATAGATGATAAATTTCCTAGTTTTTTTTCAATTTAAAATTTCTAATGAATTATTTTAACATAGACGAGAATATAAACTTGACTCAATTCGAACTTGAAATTTTCCGCATCACTTAACTCGGAGCTGAAATCGTTAACGAGTTTGAGTATATAACTAGTTTATATAAACACACTACTTCAAATACTCGTGTGTAGCAGCCGTCTTTGATACTTAGGGATTTAATTTGCTTTTGTACAACCCGAAACACTGTACTCACACTTGCCGAAATCTCTTAACATTATTATTGAATGTAACGTTAACATCTCAAGAGATTATACAGTCTGCGGTAAAAGAGACACCCTACGGAAAATGTATCCACTGACTTTACAGTATCTATAATAGAATATTATTATACCATGGTTATTAAACTGTATCTAAAAAGCACACAAGCGTTCATATTGAAACTTTTTCACATGATGTGAAATTGTTCTACGGCCGCATAGATATATGTAATTACTAATATTTGAAATCAGTGTATACATTTTTTTGCGGGCAGTGTTTAACTTTCAGTTTTTCTCATGCCTCATCTTTCAAAAATGTGACCTCGCTGAAAAGTAAGCTGCTGTAAAATTAAAGTTTCTAGAACATGACATGGTCACGATGAGGAGACATGCCTTCGTCACTGTGCTCATGAACATGTAATTTCATATTCCGTCATAGTCCATACGAATTTTAAATTTTGCAGAATTATTAATGCTGAAAATTTTATTATACTCGAGTCCCGTGAGGTGGTATTTATGCTACAGAATTATGCACCCAACACACAGAACGATTGCGCTAACATACAGAGCTAGTTATGATTTTAAGCAAAAAATCTTGTATATGTGAAATGCAGGCTAAGTAAAACAAAATGCATTACAAATCGTACAATGAGAAATATTCCAAAACGTACATTGACAGCTGGACAAATATCAGTAGCTTGTTTAAAGTCATGCTCACCCATCACACAGGTTTTCCTGCTATTCAACTCAGATGTAGTTTCCAGTTAAATAAGTAATGGTCGTATGTCTGATGAAAGAAAGAAAAGAAAAAACATTTATTTCCAATAAAGTACAAACATGAAATGTCGATACATTGGTTTTTAAAACTTTCAGACAAAGAATATAACTAAAAATATCGCCCTCGAGATAAATGCCTGGTTGGCAACATGCAGCCACATTAGTTTGGTGGCGTCCTGATTCATCTCATTAGACCTGAATAATGAATGAATTTCATTCTATGTTACCATCAACTTTTTGTACTCATATACGCTTGTGAAACTGGAGAATTTTTAACTTAGGTAATTATAATTTGAGGTATCTATTTTTCTGTTCTTCGTTATTGAGTGAATAAAAAGCCCTCTTCACATATGTGAAGATGTCCGCGTGCCTTCCATTATTTACTTCGTGTGCGCATAAAACCGAAAATTTTACGCAGATGTAAAGGTTGGTAAATGTTCTTTTCCATTGTGTCTTTTGGAGGAAGATTGTGAATGGTTTTACACATTTCTTTGGAATCATTTTTATAAAATTTAGTTTTATATTACTTCAACAGCTTTCTTTCAATACAGTGTTTGTACATCATACGTAGAGATGTAGAAAGCAGTCTGGCTCTAAATTTACATTTCTGACGCATGAATGTTTCCAACACAACACAGCTAGGAATTTCCCTGTACCCCACACAACACAGCAAGGAATTTCCCAGTACCCCACACAACACAGCAAGGAATTTCCCAGTACCCCACACAACACAGCAAGGAATTTCCCA
>JACJUY010012031.1:9643-23574 GCA_014220935.1 Platorchestia sp. MABIK | reverse complement strand
GTCGCAGCAACGTCACTCGATCTGCTCCCCACGTTACTCCAGGTATACATTTTAAAAGGTTCATTCTCCGAGCAATTAATTTATTAATTAATTTTTTTTTAAATTTATTAATTAATTAATTAATTAATTTTAAATTAAAACAGCAATTAATTATTAATTATTACCATATCGTAACTTCCGAACATGGAAATTGCTATGTACCACTTTCAATACACTCCTGTCACATAACACGATAAAAAGCTAAAAATGATGAAGATGATAGAACTCAACAATCCAGCAAGAAGAGTCCGCGTTTATACAAGTTGAGCTCCAATGTATCTTGTTTACAGCGAAGAGCGAAATTTTTTACACGGTCCGTTCAAGCGTAAGATGTTTTCCTCCGAAGGGTTGTCTGCTCGCCAACCTTGTAAATCCCACAGATCCTCTGGCCAAGATCTCGTGATCGCTTCAGATCAGATCTTGCAGGTCTGCGATGGCTGACATTGCTCGGTCTCACAGTCGGTGAGAGAAGCGAGATTGCGAGATTTATACCGATTTCTTTAGCGAGAGCCTTCAAAATATTTACCTCTGTAAAATAAAGCGATCAAAACAATATCTTGTCGTTATAGCCATAAATAAAATGGAAAAACTTACGGCTCGGGATCGATTTTGAAAAACAAAAGTTTGCGAAGCCCCGTGAAGCTGATGAACATTGGATTCAACGGAAGGTTGCTTGGCTGACGAGTTTAGCCCTCCATCACATTCGGCTCGTAACGCAGGCAGAGCTGCGCAATCCTACAACCTAGCGCCATCACCGCCTATCCATACATTGAGCACCATTGCAAAAAAAAAAAACATCGGCATCTTAGGATGCTTTATTTCCAATCAAGCCTGATACATATGATCTTGAGCATTGATTTTTCAAATGTCTTATAACTAACACCATATACAGGACACCATGTCGGTTCCCCCGTAAAGCCGGTACCCATTTCCGACACCTGGGTTGAGTGGGGTATTGTGCTTGAGCTTTCCCTTATACCCAACGGGGAAAATCGCCGCGCCAGCGCCGGGATACGTACCCTCGTCTTCAACGTGCGAGGCCGATCCCTTAACCACTGTGCCACTGCGAGCAATCCTCAACTCTGATGCCCGGCCGTTCAGTGGAGTGGCGGCATCTGAGCGCATTGTTCTGCTCCTCAGAACGTCTTTGGAGGAACAGTGCACTCTAACTCTGATTAAGAGGCCGCAATAAATATTTACCGGGTAGCATAAGTCCGACCTTGCGCTGCCAGCTGCATGGAGGCAGAGCTCACCACCACTCTAACGATCCCTCTGCATTGAAGCACGACGCAAAGCACGCTCAGTAACCCCGAGATTACTCAGCAACTGAATTTGGTGAAAAAAATTGCGACAGTCAAGCTTCTCGCGCATGCTTTAATAAAGACTAATTTCAGTTCTCTGGATCGATGAATTTTTATAAGAAAAGAAGAAAAGAAAAAATTTATTTCCAATAAAGATGATAATAAAAGCTCATCATTGGTTTTTGAAATATCTTCAAGGATCTTTAGTTGATACACACATACAAAGCTGGGCGTTATCGCGATAACGATTTCGGGTTATCGGTTATCCGATAATTTTTTTTTCCCGAGTTATCGATTTATCGGTATCGCCGATACTTTTGGTTCCGAACTATCGATAATCGATAATTTCAGTTTTTCCCTCTGGGATTCGACATGACGGGCCGGAACGAGTTCGGGACAATTACTATACGTGTTGGATGTACGTGTTATGGTGTAATAAGGTTGGCCTCTTTTGTGGCCTTTTTGATCAAAAGTGTGGCCTCATGTGGACTGGGACATCTGGCAAATATAACGTCATCGCTAGTATCGGAATTTTGGATTTATCGATTTATCGGTTATCGATAATTGGCGATAAATTTTTCGCCAATCATCGATTTTCGGTTATCGCCGATAAGGTTTTCGTTATCGATTTATAGGTTATCGCGATAACGTTTTTTCGTTATCGTGCCCACCACTGCACACATATGAGTAACGTAATACCCATATCACTAGTTGAAATAACTGATTTAGGGTAATGCATTCCTATTGTTGCCTAATCTATATTTGATAGCACATGTAACTACAATTAGAAAGGAAAACATAATTTCAGTGACGATGCATAAATTGAATAAAAAACTGTATAACACACATTGAAATACGAGCTCAGGGACTTGCGGTATAAGAACGAAAGCATGTACGGGGTGTTGCAAAATTCCGTGCACATATTTTACCCATCTACAGAAAAACACAAAATGAAATGATTTTGAGGAGCGATAAAAACGCACGTCAAAATTATTCCATTGTGTTTTTCGGTATATTGGTAAAATATGTGCATGGAATTTTGCAACACCCTGTATACTGACCAGGCAGAATGAAAAAATCAATGCTCTTCAGTACCTCCTTTTGAAATCTTCAATTCCTGTGATATCGTGAATATTTTAAATGACGTAAAAATGCTCAAGAGTAGAAACACAACAGAACGACGTTTCTGAAGCGCAACACGCAACAGAAACGCAAATGGTCCGAGTTGAAGTCAAAATTGGTAATGCCGAGTGTACTGCTCCGTAAGCGATCCAAGCCCTTGCTCTTCGACAGAGAAGCCTTTCAAAAGCGAAAGTTCGAATTTTATACTCGTCAGTGACGAATCTATTAGGACTTTCTTCTCATCACACCCTACTGGCAAGAAACCAGCAAATAATCTCCACTGACAGTGACTGCTCACGTTGACTGCTCGATGACTCACTGGTGGTCCGAGGGGATTTTCAAATTGAAGTTGACCCACCGGTGGCCAGACACTCCATTTTCAAATATACTCCATCAAAACTATATGAAGGCAATTCTATTAATGACTGTCATTTTCAAATTTTTCTACAAAAACAGCACTTAATTTGAGTTCAGTATTGAACTTCAGTGTGCCCCGCCGAAGTTAATGCGCGCCAAATAAGAACCATACTTTTCTAATTCGACTCTCTGCCCCACACCTCCCGTGCGACAGATAACCAGTCTATCCCACATCTCCCTCGTTACAAACCACCCGCCTATCCCACACCTTCCTCGCAACAGGCCAGCTATCTGCCCCGCTTTTCCGTCACTATGGACTTGACACCATGAACATCGCAGCAGGGTCCACGCAGCTCCATCGGTGGCCAGCGCAAGACAGTTAATTATCGGACGCTATCAAAATGCCACTGAAAGTTACCCCATTAAAATTGTGTGACGAATGCACGCCATTACTGTGGACGACGATAAGGAGAGCGGAATACGCGGGAAAGAAGGAAGTAGGGGAGAGGGGAGGTTAAGGTTTGGCAGTTCCAAAACCAGTTACCACGCTTATCAATGTTCGCTTGCATAATATTTCTGAAATATTAGCGAACATCCCTATCGAAACAACTTATAAATTTGAAAATATCACTAACCTTGCTTAAGATTCAGTTAAGCATATTGTGATGTGTGTAATCGAAATTATGCTTACATGAACCTTAAATAACAGAAAGCAATCAAGTTGGAGCAGGACAACCGAAGATACAACAAAATTACAGGTATAAGTCAGTCAACATTATTATTTCCGTGAAGGCCCTTCTCCAGCCTCTAAACAATTTAACCTTAAGAATCTCGTGTTAAGCATTTTTTAAAGACCTCAATGCATCCACAGCGAGAATAACTAACTCGTAATTCGGACAACCGGTAGTGACAGCAAGTATTGCTATGGAGAATAAAACGATACGCTCTATGGACAAATTTAATTGGTAGCTAATATTAGTTCTTACAGTCGAGGAAGAAGCTACACATTCATTGTCAGCCTTTGTGCAGTAAGTGAATGAGAAACATTCTACAAAATTACCAAGCTACCTCAAAAGAAAATCCACGTTTACGATAAAAACATCAAATATTTTCAGAAATTAATTTTTATGTATTCTCTTACGCTTTTACAACGTTGGAAGGTGCTCTAAAAACACAATAGGCTGGAAACGTGTTCCGAAAGTGTTTTCTTTAACACCAAAATTATCTAGGTACTTTTTTAAAGAGCAAATATTAACAAATTGTAACTTGGTTAAATGGGCCATATTTATGCTTCATTAGAGCGGCTAAAATTGCTGAAATTCACCTGCACCTCGAACAGAACATCTCAGATTGTATGATGCCTTTTTGAAGCTACACAGTCTCACTAACCACGTTCTCTAACTCAATTAGCCAAAAGAGCAGCCTTCCACAGGCAGCTTATGTCAGCACTTAGTCACAATTTTCGTCATCATCAACATCATCATAGACACTGAAAGCAGGGTGCACTCTGTTCAGCAACAACGAAGGATTCTCACTTTTACTCGAGTTTCTCGAGTTCACGTGGCTATTTTTATTCGCCGTGTTTGCATCGCTGGTTGAAGGCAAGAAAAAGCTGATTTTATCTTGTAAGTTAGACTTAATCAAGTTCTTATGGCGCTCTTTCACTGCCATGTACAGCTGCTCTACAGTTTGGATGATGCCTTGTTGCTGCTCTGACATTTTTTTCTTCAAAAACAAAATTGTATCAGTAGGGTTCATGTGGAGGGTAATACTAGCCCACTCTTCTATTTCACTTTCCGTGACTTTCCTGGGCTGCGAATGGAACAGAGCTAACAGAGAAGACAGCTGACTCAGTGCTTCTTGAACGATCACCTTTTCTATGAATGAAGTCGACTCTGCTCTGACAATGGCGTTCAATTTCTCGTACACACTGGCACATAAACGCCTGTCTTCTTCAAATATACACTTCAGGGGATTAATTCCATGTTTCACAGACGCTTGAGTGCGCTGTAAAAGCTCGGCAACCCCGTCTGCCAAGCTACCTACTTTATGCGCGAATTCATTGATAACCGACAAAACAGACACAACATTTACATCACACGAAGCTGAACCTTCTTCACTTTGTGAACTTTTCACCTCTGAAAAATCTAATTTTCCTTCAGAACAACTCGCCAACTTCGGTGAACGACTTTTTGATTTTCTTTTGGTCGGACTTTGGCCTTTGTTCAAATGAGAAGGACTATGAGTCGATGTGTCTGACTCCATACCAGGAGAGTAGCGCTCACTGTAATGGTTCGTAGATGAGATCGTTTTCTCACTGCTGCTTACATCTGCTGATTCGCATTTCTTTCCAATTGTGGGAATTAGAGATGCTTTATATATCTGCGAATATATCGCAGCAAGCTCATCACTTGGAGCTGAGTTCTTGTTTGTCAGATTTTGAGTAAGTTCAAGAATAGAGCTAGTCTCACTTTTGCACATAGATAATGAAGATTTCAAATTAACGTCTTCCCTTTGAACATGCTCCATTTTTGAATTGTAAGATTGTAATTTTTTAATGGAAGAGGACGCAGAAAGATCAAGAGAAACGTGATCTTTATCACTTTTGCACTTGGAAGAGCGTGACATAGGCGATTCTTTTTCCGACGCCAGTTTAGGTGAGTCATTAGGAGATGGTGAACGAACATTCTTACGGCGTTTCGATGTTGATCCCGATGATTTTTTATGGTGTCGACTACCTTTCTTGTCACTCATGAGCTTAAGCATTTCTTCTTTTTTCTTCTGCCAATCTTCCTCAAACACCTCCTGCAGCCTATTCTCCCAAACATAAGAGTTAAAACTTTCAATTACCGCATTTTGCGGCGTGCCAAGAGCAATGAGAGAGAGACAATCAGAAGAGCCTAAATATTTGCTCAGTTCCGTGTTGTACCGGGGATGGCTTGTGGGTCTCTTCATGTATGCACGACATTCATCATTGTGGAGAACAGCCAAACTAGAAAGAGCTCGATCAAATAAAGAATTACTGTCTTTGTCATTCCGGGCAGGCTTTTTGGGGAGACTGCTGGATGGTTCGGCGCACTTAACAGGCAACTGGTTAGGCAGTTCAAGTGAAGTTGTACTGGAAACCGAAACCTCATATGGCCGATGTGACGCACCCTCGTTATGCGACAAACCATCATTCGTCTGCGCTCGTCGGTGAGGTGAGCGGCTTCGGCCGCTTGATAATATAGCGCGAGGTGGAGATCTATGGTCACGTCTACGGTCCGTTGAATCAAGATGCTCACAAAACTCTTCATTTCTCCAAGCTGTGTTCCGAGGAGAGGAACTCCAATCCTGTTTATTGTACTGGATATCACGGTGAGGTCTCTCCCGTTCATACGGTGGTCGTCGTTCATCAAGTGCCGGACGCCATGTGTCAGGAGCTGGGCGCCTTACATCAGGAACATAACGCCTTGAATCACAAGCAGAGCGAAACTCGTCAGGGTTAGAGGATCTTGTATCAGAAGCAGAACGCCACTCATCAGGCGGAAGACACTCAGGACTGTAACGTCTGTCGCGAGAGCGTAATGGTAAAAATCTCGGACTTTGTCTTTTTCGAATCGGAGATCTGCTTCTTTGATATTTCTCGCCACGAAACTCTTTATCTTCACAATAATCACGGAAATCAGGGGAGTGGAAATACTGAGCAGGACGCTCTACATAAGACCTACTGAAACGCTGACCGCCAGGGGAACTTCGACGTGGAGGCGAAAATTGCTTCTCGAGTGGTTTGGGAGTGCGGCTTCGACGTAGTGACCTGTTCTCACGATCAGTGAAAGATCCTTGACAATCTTCCGGCCCTTCTTTGACATACGAACGCCTTCTTGTATCACAAGCACCTTGAATTGATCTTGGAAAACGACTTTCAGGTCCATGCCCAGAGTCAGATCGTAATGGAGAAAATTTCTGTCGTCTGTAGTTTTCACGCTGACAAGATTTTCGTTGACTTCGCTCGTACAATTCTCTCTTTAGCCTGTGAGATTCCGACTTCTCTCGCCCGCCAGATTCTGAATTCTCTTGCCTGCCTAATTCTGTTTTTTCTTGTCTGTAAGAGTCTGCATTCTCTGGCCTGTGATCCTCTATTTTCTCTCGCATGGAAGACTGTGTTATTTCTTTCTCGCACATTTTTTCGTTTTGTTTGTGAAATTTTCCTTCACATTTATTGGATTTCTCGTCTACTTCAGCCGTTAACTTGTCAATGGTAGAGGCTGAAAACTTCTTCTCTTCGTTTTTCATGTTCTTTCTTTCTCGATTAGTAGTGCTACTTCTACTAGTAGACTGCTTTGGTGAAGCAGAATGGCTCATAATGCTTTTACAACCATTTTCTGCTCCTGAGTTTTTACATTCCGACAAATCTTTCGCAGTTTTACTACGAGAAGAATTTGAAGCCCGAAGGTCAACCTTGCTAGATGGCTCTGACTCTTTGCTCATCTTGTGAGCCCCGTTTCTCGAAGTGTAGACATCCAAAATCTTCATGTCCTCAAAATCCATTTTTGAAAGAACGTTTTTTCTCACCGATCACCTTTCAGAGACTTGTTCTCAAAATATTGTTCACTTCAGTTAACATTTTAGTTCCATTTGGGCGGTGATTGTGGCGTTTGCTGGATTCTCTAAGTCACTTTCCAAAGAGATGACTTCTTTTTCTTGTTATTTTAGGTTTATGAGAGACCACATCTGGGTGATCGTAAAACTTCTCCGAGGGTGAATGCGTTACTTGAAATTTCCATGAATTCATATCATGTATTTCAAAAAATTCAACGTCAATTCGTATCTCACCACAGTCCTGATGAGATCTCGACGTCCGTTCAGTAAACGAGGGCAGGACGTTTCCGCAGTAGTGCTGCTATCTCCTCGGGCAGACGTAGAGGATCCGATAAGTCGCAGTTTGCCCCGAAGTACGCGCTTACTGGAGAGGAAGCAATGTTAGGTAATTAACAAGCTTTTCAATGCATCATACTTCTATAAATAATACTTAGTGCAAGGTTAGTTACCCGCAGCTTTCTTTGAAAATGAACACGCAAACAAGAATTACAATTAATTGAGAAATTGTTTCAATATATCAATCTTGATTACTTAACTGACCCTCGTTGCACAGGTACGTAGAATCTGAAATCTATAGAAAAATATAATTTAAAGAACATTTAAACCAAATTTTGAAATTTTGTAGAAAACGTATTTGAAAACAAAATTGTTTTGCGTTTCCTTGTTGAGTTGTAGGTTCTTGTTAGCCTAAAATTCAAATGGGTATTTGTAATAAAAAACACTTTGAGAGGTATCTTTTGTGTAGGTTTTCAAATCCAACCCTGACTAGGAAACGAATTGTTCCAGGTTCAATGGATCTAGCGGCTACGCCAAGACAAATTTTACACTGATAGCCACGACCAATTGCTTGGCAGCACACCAAGGATTGCAGCACCTCTCTCAACATAATGGAGTGAACTTTACATTACATCCAACATACATACAGAGCTGGACCGGTGACGGCCAGATACTGGCAGAGCTGGACCAGCGACTGCCAGATACTGGCAGAGCTGGACCAGCGACTGCCAGATACTGGCAGAGCTGGACCAGCGACTGCCAGATACTGGCAGAGCTGGACCAGCGACTGCCAGATACTAACAGAGCTGGACCAGCGACTGCCAGATAATGACAGAGCTAGACCAGCGACAGCCAGATACTGACAGAGCTAGACCAGCAACAGCCAGAGACTGACAGAGCTGGACTGGTGACAGCCAGCTACTGACAGAGCTGGACCGGTGACAGCTACTAACATTGAATCAACAAAAACTTATAGAGCCAGACAAACAATGGCTACCAACCGAGGTAAATTGCCAATTGTTGTTCAGTTAATTAATATTCAGGAAGTCCCTTCTCTCCAATAAAACGTTAAAAATAAATTTGAAAATAACCAGAGCATCACTTAGGGAAATCACATTTTTTTACCAAAAATTGATAACGCTAGAACTGAATACGTAATAGATACCATGAATTAATTCATTCGGTAGAAAATTTCAGCTACCAGCTCTACCCACACTAGGTAAATCTAAATTATGTCTAAATTTTGACTGTTTAAATATTTTCACACTAATTGTGGATGCACCTTTTGAGAATGAATTCATGGTACATTTTCCAGAAGATATCTTTTCTAGACAAACCAACTTTTGGCAAATATGACTTCGAACTGTAATGCCTTTATTTTCACATTCCGTGCTACAAATAGAGATGGAGTGACAATCGTGATTGAACCACTGACGATAATCACGCAAAGGGCAGCATTGACTGTAGCAGTTGATCGCTAATTTTAGGCTGAAAGAGTAGAACATCTCCCACGGCATGCGACAGTTCTTTTCACTATGTCATCAGAAACTAATTTGCCAGGAGTCATCAGATACTAACATTTGCCGGGTCATTAGACCCTAATTTTCTAAGGGTCATTGGGCACGAATTTTGGACACAAATATCGCAAGGTCCTCCGATAAGATCGCGATGCTTAATCAAGAGAATGATGCAAACTCTCAGTAAGCGGAGCAAAACAACAGGATGGAAAGCAATGGCAGCAAGATCCTCGTGACCAGCATCAAAACTGCACTAGTAATAAAAGCCAATAATGTGAAATAAGTTAGTTGCCATTGCTGAACTCTGTTTGAAGCATCCATATTTGATTCAACAAACGACCAATTTGAATACCACACACACACAGTAGGTGGAATTAAAATACAAAAATTTAGTAGATCGAAAGGATATGTATTCAAAAAACTTTATATAGGGCAAGTATGACACTCGAAATAATGAAAAAACATCAGTAAATGAAAGTAAATTTTCTTCACTAAATGTAATTAAACATTTAAATAATACTTAAGTTTGACTGATCCACTCACAGAATTCGTATGACTGCAAATCATAGTAGAGATTTCATGCTTGAAAAATGAATCTCAAAATTGATCAAGGAACTTGAAAGTAGCTGCCGAATGCTATTAGAAAGCATGAACCATTTGGAGGAGCTGCTCTTCACCACGGTGATTTTTGAGGAGCTTAGTTCTTACATCAGCGCCTGTAACAGAACGAGAGAAATGCATCACTACACTCATGCGCTGATGAGGATGCTGAGCACTCAATATCAAATGTAAAAATTTTCATTATACAAGCTATAAAATTAAGCATCAATTTTGCATGAACAATTCATGCTCACTCACTTTGGCTCAAGACTTTGCCTGCTACCAAGTTAAACTTAGAAAAGAAACTCACTTGTTGCAAAGCTGCTCACATCAAAAATAATTCAATTGATAAGAAACATGTTAACACATTTGCAACTTGAAAAAAATTCTCAAGCCTATATATTGAACTCCATCAATATAATGCGCACAATTAAAATTGAACACCATCAATGTAATTGGCAGAATTAAAATTCACTAGTACCAAACACTTCCACAATCAGGTTACATCAACAACATGAATTAAACAGTGTAAAAACAAGTAAATTCTTTATAAAAAACTTATAATGTGGAAGCCTCATCAAACGTTACTTTCCTATCCATGACTGACCAATATGGAGAAAAGTATTGGGTTGGCAACAGCGTAACTCTCAATGGCAATCAAGGTTTGTGCAAAAAACTTCTTTGATGATAATGTACTTGCTCAAAGACATTCACTGCCAACTTACCACTAGGTAAATTGCTTATTTACGTGTTGGTGTGAATGGACAGCATTTAAATTATTTCAGGATCTATTTTAGGAGAGACTTAAGCATTCGGGGTAAAATATCATCATGCTGTTACATTTTCACACTTTTATGAAAGATACAATTTTGTTTCGAGCAGTAAAGTCAAAGTCGTTTTTTGAACTCTGCTACTTACAACCTAAGTTAACATGGGACCGCTGAACGTTCATGTGCATCCAGCAGCAACGAATGTGTTAATCAAACTGCAAAATGAACAAAACAGATGATTCAGAAAGTTGCAGAATAAAAAGCACAATAATAAAGACAAAATAGCATTCACAATCAATAACATATGAACAAAAACTAACAAATGAGAAAGCTTTTTGTTGAATATCAATTCATGCCTAATTCAGTCACATTCATGTCAAGAAAAATTTAGAAGTTAGACAGCATTTTTTCTATCTCAGATAGATTTTCTATACTTTCACGATCACATGTACATGGAATAAAAATCTAATGCAAGATAAGAAGAAATATCTTCCTTAATGTGAAATACCTGGAAGAGCATTGCAACAACATTCACAAGTCAACAAATAGAGGACTGAGCCCAATTGACCTATTTTAAGAAAAGAAAGCAGCACAAGCAGTGAGATTCTTATCGTGAAGTTTGCAAAAACTATTTTTGTGAACTCACACAGAACTTCCAAACTTCTATATAACTTTAGAGTTGATGAGGAAGACTCACACGCAGCAACTCCGTAGACTCACAACAGGGTACTTCTTGAGCAGACTTCCAAGGAAGACATGTCTCTTCCTAAGGTCATGTTAACTAAGACTCCTGTAATAAAATTATTGTATCAGAAACTCACAATAAATGCAGACTAACCTTTCAAAGAGTGTACTTTTGCCAGTGTGTGAAAAAGTTAAATTCCCAACTCATTTCAAAGCGATTGTTTTAAGGTTGATCACCAGAAATGTAAGCAGTATAGGTCATGCCTAAAGAACATAATCAAATTTTCAATATTTTTTTACACTCTAAAAAAGACTTAACTCCAAAATAGGCCAAATATTTTGTTCCTAACATAAATTGGCCAAATACTCAACATCAAAAAAAAACATTTATTTCAACAATTAGAAGGTATATCTAACTCTCAGTTTGAGTCAATTTTTAAATGATTTACATTGTCATAGCAGTAAAGCCCACAACATAAGTTCATCTGCTGACTTGGTCATACCACTTTTTTAGGCTTAAACTTTCAATTTAAATCTTCTTAAATAAAAATACAATGTTCCCTTGCTACTTTGAGGTTTGACTATCACGGATTCCAGACTCTGAGTGTATCTAAAATTTGTATATGGAAAGTATTTGCAGAGTTTCCACGTAAAATACAATCATCGGCAGCATAAATAAAGGCTTCATCAACTTCACCATTTCTTAAAGTCATTGCTTAACAGTAAGTAGTCCCTGTAATTAATAGAGTACTGCATTGGAAAGGGTTGGATGTGAACAGTACAGAGAGGGTTTTAAAAGTCTAAATACATGATAAACAAATACTATCTCTACTTCGCCAAAATTCAGTTATTGTGACCGGTTTAGGAACCGACCAATCGCGGTAAACAAGGGATCACTGCATAGCCAAGTCTACAAATGAATTTTTCCTACCAGTTATATTGCCCCGAAGATCAATTTGGATTAAAAATTCAGCCATTAATCAGTTTTAATCAAGAGTCATCTGAGTTAACACATGCAATGACCTCTACAAATTACTGAAACGTAAAAGATGAATGTCTTACTAAAGCAGTGTTGATATTTGCATTTTAATTGAAAATTAATTTTTCAAAACATCACTGCTTTGTTGAAAAAATTTTATCACAGTGAGGAGGACCAACTTTATCTTTACCAAAGAAAGGATGCAAGAGACAGTCAAACGTTAAATTGTGATGAGAGTTCAAAATTGAACTACTCTCCACTAATTCTTCTATAATATTTTTTTGTATGTTCCAGATAATTTATCCTTGATGTAGAAGTAAGCAGTGTGATAAAGTTCAGTTTTATTCGAAGTATTTTTTCTTTTGAGTGAGCTTCCTGTAATCTAGCTGGGTCCTAAACCAGTGCAACCATAGCAGGGTCAAGTTGGCATCAATTCTTTATCCTACAAGACATGCCTGCCAGCAAGAGCTTCCTTAACTTTGGAAGGACTCTAACAGCTGTCATTGCCTTGAACATATCCTGGAAGGCTTGGACTTGAACTGTTTTTAAACTGTTTTTTCAAACTGTGGAACATCTTGCCAAATACCAAAAGCCTGTCAACCATAAATGTAAAATAACATTTTGAGCCTTGATTGTTCAAGATATGTACATGGAAATAAATAGGAAACAATTAAGGTTAATTCTTTTAGGTGAATTGATGGATAAACAAATGTTTCATGTGTTGTATTAGAGACCGGTTTAATATTATGAAGTGCTGCTCAAAATTCTTTCGTATGAAAATAGCAACAGTACCTCATATAATAAATTTCAACTGCCAAGAAGTTTATCCCATGATAAGCCAAATTGTTCTCCTTGAGTACAGAGTTGCCACCTGAGCAACAAAACAGCAGAAACCACAAATAAGTAAACTATATGGAAGTACTAGAAAAAAGATAATTTATTAATCAATGAACTGGATTGATGTTTAAAGACAGTAAAAAATATATTTTAGGAACCAGACACCAAAAAACTTAACAAGGCTTCAAGTTTCTGAATTGAACATCAACATGTTGACTTCTTATTGGGACAAACATCCACTAGGTAAATTGTTCAACATTCATTCACCAATGTAACTGAATAACATTTCAACAATTTCACAAACTCTATTTGAAGGAGTTTCATTGTTCAAGAAAAACTTTACCATGCACTTGCATTTTGTACATTTCATATACAGGAAGGAAACTTATTTGAGCAGTAAAATAGATTTTCAAATTTTATTTCTTACAACCTAACCAAATCAATCTTTTGATCTACGCAATCGTAGTCAACGTGCTGAGGTACAATTGATTGTTATGTAGAGCTCAAGGCAAATTTGGAGTATTTGGGCTGGGGACACTGACAAAATCACTACTAATGGCTTACTTTTGCTATCATGAAGTTATTCATTATTAATTTTTGAGAATTCAGTCAATTTGCAGAGACACATAACAGTTTTGAACCATTATACAGAACATGTAGAGTAAAAGAAGTGTGAACAGAGTAAGAAGAGCAATGTGACTGTGTACCCAACAATGTTCTATATCAATTGTTTGTGTTCATTCAAGAAGGTGCATCAAAGAAGAGGACAGCACTCATTCTTCCATTATCTTTTACTCACTAGATTTGGCTCTAAAAATATTTTCTGTTTTTTGAACTGAATATTTGCTTAGAAAGATATTTCTAAAGG
>JACJUY010012029.1:0-10377 GCA_014220935.1 Platorchestia sp. MABIK | reverse complement strand
TTCTTTGACCATTTGTGATAGGCTTAGTTTGTACAGCAGTTTGCTTAACTGATTGTTTTTGTCCGTTAAGTTAACATTAAAATCTCCGAAAGCAAAGAATGACTTTTTTGCCTGAAGGATTTCTTTAAAGGTTTCCTCAATGAAAAGAGAAATGTTTATGGAACAGTTGCATGTTTGTATCGAATCTGAAAATTAAATTCATAATACTAAGTTCCGTGGGGAAGAGCGCCATTTTATCGGTCATTTGTTAACTGCACGATGAACAGTAAGCATGGAGCGCCTCACGAATGCAGAACTTGGTGACGCATTTCATGTACGGAGCTGCTGCAGGAAATGCTTTGCTTGCTTCACGGTTGTGCAGAGAATGTTACCCTAATCGTGAAGTTCCTGGACACAGGTTCTTCATTAAACTTACACAGAAGATTGCGTGAAAATGGAAGCCTCAGGAAGAACAGACAGGAAACAGAGCGTCCACGTAACGATCACCTAGGACGAATCATTCAACATTTTGAACAAAATCCTCGTGATAGTACACACTATGCTGCTAAACATTTAGGCATTTCAAGTCATGTTACTGTATGGCGAGAACTCCACGGCCAAAACTTACACCCATATCATTTTCAAAGAGTGCAAAGTTTGCTTCCAATAGATCAGGAGCCTCGCATGCAAAATGCTCAGTGGTTTTTGCAATAAAAAACAATTATCGGTTTTCCGAAGAGAGTTCTGTTCACTGATGAAGCATCTTTCACTCGTTGTGGTATATTGAATACGCACAATTCTCACCATTGGGCTGTCAATAATCCTCACATAATTCGTGCTCATCAACATCGCTTCAGCGTCAACGTACGTGTGGGCAGAAATTGAAAACGACAATTTAGTCGGTCTTTATTTGATGCCTTCACCTCTCACTGGCCCTGTATACAGGATTTTTTACAAGAAGATTTGTCTGCATTATTAGAAGATGTCCCTCTGAACATACGTAGAAGAATGTGGTTTCAACATGATGGAGCCACATTGTTTCCTTGGATCACGAGAGGTTCTAGATGAGCAGTTTCCCAATAGGTGGTGGATTGGCAGAGGCGGCCCAGTGACATGGCCTCCTCGCTCACCATATCGACATAACACCATTTGATTTTTTCCGGTGGGGGGACGATGAAGGAGCTGGTGTATGCCACCTCTATGGATTCAGAGCAAGATCTGGTTGCCTGCATAGTTAATGCTTCAGCAAAAATAGTGAGAAACCTAATGTTTTCACATCTTTTCAGCAGTCAGTTCATGACAGATATGAAAAGTGCATTGAAGTTCCCGGTAGGCACTATGAACACCTCATGTTATAAAAATAAAATTTATCGTTTCTGATTGGTTATTTTTTCCTTCGAAAATTTCTTAAAATCATTCCTTAAATGGTCTAAGTTAGTATGATTGAGTAATCAATGACACAAACTCTCGTCAATACAGTAATTTTGCTTCTCAACTAGATCACCTAAAACCTAGCTTCGTTGCAAGGCGGTGCGTGAGCGCTAAATATTTAAGGGATCTACTACCCTGTATTTTACATAATTTACAGAATTTTTAAAATTTCACTGTTAACGTTTCTATTGAATCTAGAGGAACGAAAATGAATACAAATGTGTAAATTTAAATTCTGAATGCATTTGTTTCTATTAAAATTTTTTATTTCCGAAATAGAAAAAGTTATCGTGCGAACATGAGAAAAAATATATATACACGCGCAATACTTTTCCCACTCCACATTTTTTTACGTAGAAGCGCGATTGTAATCTCTTTCGACGCGGAAAGACTGTAGAAATCTCGTAACGAAGGACTTTTTTGAAGTTCGAACTAGAAAAATGGTATTGTAACATTTGTCCAAAAATTTCATCCCCACGTAAATCCTAGACTATTTCTCTAATCTCTGCTTACACATTTATTTTACAGCTAGGTGAAGGAAACTGAATTCAGGTATGTAAAATTGAATTTTGAACACATTTGCTTCTCTGAAAATTTTCGATTTTCGCAATTGACAATCGCAATTGTTGGACATGTGTAACAATAACTTATTTTCTAGTCCGAAATTGAAAAAATTCTTCATAACGAGGTTCCTACAGTCCTTCCCCGTCGAATGAGATCACAATCGCGCTTCTACGTAGAAAATTGTAGTTGGTAAAGTTTTGCGCAAGTATAGATATTTTTCCTATGTTCGCACAGAAACTTTTTTCTATTGCGAAAATAACAAAATTTTATAGAAGAAAATGTGTTCAGAATTCAATTTTACATATCTGTATTCATTTTCGTTCCTCTAAATGCAATAAAAACGGGAACAGTGAAATTTAAAAAAATCGGTAAATTAGGTAAAATACAGGTTAGTAGATCCCTTTAAAATTTAAGAAGTTTTTAAATTAGAATTTCTCGAAAACGGTGGAATCTTTAGATTTTTGTTACTCCTGAACATCGCTTTATTTTGCAATTTTCTATGAATAGTTTCATTTGTTACCTCTAGTTCTGAAACACCCTATATATGTATAGATACAGTGTGTAGTTAAAGTACTTAGCTCATTGGTTTTTCGCATATTTCTCGATATAAATCAAGTCAATTATAATTTTACTTACACTTAATATTTTGATTAACTTAGTCTATTCAAAAAGAAAGGAAATTGAGGAAAGGAAAAGTTTCATTTCAAGCTTTTATTAAGAAAAAACATAATTAACCATATGCAAAAGTGTTTAACCCCATTTAGTAATATTTAGTTGTGAATCCTCTGTTCTGTTCAAGCCCGTCAAGATAAATTGAACTTTTTTCAATAAACTAAATACATGTAATATTAATCAAAATAATATTTGTTTCAGGTAATGCACTTACAATCTACTTTCAGGTACATAGTAAACTCTAGACCAGTGGTTCTGAACCTTTTTTCTCCAATTCCCCACTTTTTAGTGAGCCAACTCTCCATTCCCCACCACAGCATCGGTGAGGAATGTAGCATTCCCCACCACGGCATCTTCTTTTTACTCATCTGTGATATTCCTAAACCAGCAGTGTTGTCACTTTTGCCCAAACATGACATACAATAAATGTAAATGGTGTTATGGTTGTTTTTTTTTATTAAAACAGTCTGTAAATGGTTGTGATTTGTAAAGTAAGTCAACATTTGGATGTAATGTACTAGATTTTGAAATACTATCGATTTCTTAGTGTGTGAAAACAAATGCATGAGATTCCCCACCTAACAACTCCACCATTCCCCACCAGTGGGGAATTTCCCACAGGTGAAGAATCGCTGCTCTAGACAAAGATGAATATTAACAATGGAATCCGTGCGAAATAACACATGCGAATTGAGATGCGTTGGCAATTCAAATACGGAAATTCTAAAGAGCACTTAGGGTCTAAGTCAACAGTTTACAGAATTGTAGCTAAGTTTGGTGCTGAGGGTAATGTCGCACGAAGTCTTCACAGACCTCGACAGGATAGAAAGGGAACTCCGACCTTTTTGGGGGTTTGAATAGGTCGTTGAGGGAGGATTCATCTCCGTCAATAACCACAATTGCCAAAAAGCGAAATGTGAGTCTTGGAACAATCAATCATGCAGGTAACATTGATCTTGAAATATAGTCCTACGTTATAAGATGCCGTAATATCTTAACTGCTAGTTCAGGAGTGATCAGAGCTGAAAGAAGCCCGAAGCTTCTTTATCATCTGAAAAACAAAGGAGGACGTATGTGCGTTTTTGTGGAGGAGAAAAAAATTGTGGTGGATGAAGTTGCTAATCGACAGAATGCTAGAATTATTCCCGACGACCCTCCACAAGTACCACCGGTGATGCCCAGCAAAAATCTCGGCTCTGTTATGGTTTTTGGAGCCATCTCAAGTGATGGACAAGTGAAGCCACCCCATTTCGTTGAAACCGGGATTAAGATCAACACGGCGGAGTGTTTGAAGATATTGACTGACATTCTGCTCCTTAGATTCGTAGGAACAATGATGCAAACAAAGTTATCTTCGTTCAAGACTGCACCGGCCCATGTGGCTAAAAAGGTCCAAAACTTCTTGAAGAAAAATCTTCCTTCTAGTTTGTTGCTATGGATGTTTGGCCTTCCAGTTTTCCGGATCTTAATCCCTGCAAATACTGGTAATGAAAATCGTCGTTTAAAAAGTTTCTAATGCTACTCCTCATGCGAATACCAACTCTCTAAACTTCTAAAGGCAGCAATTCGAAAATCTTTCCGGAATCTCGATAAGAAAGGTTAAGAGGAGCTGTTATAAGATTCGCCACAGGATCACAAGAATTATTACAATAAGGTTACGTTGAATACAAGTTTTAAATTGGGTGTAAAAAATATACTAGAACATTAAAAATTGTATTACGTATCACTACCCCATATTTCCAGGTAATTTTGAGAAAAAACTAGAAGTTCTAATTTATCTTGACGGCCCTACTTTCTCATAACTTAAATCAATTTATGTTTTTTGCTTTATCTTCAATATACTCGTATACATATATAAATATGTATGTATTTGTATATGTACATATATGCATATGTATACATACATATGTGCGTACATATGTATGTATAAATTCGGCGTTCACTTTTCGATTATGCGATGGTAAATGGCATTAGCATAAATGTCAACTGAAGTTAACTGCAGTGTGTAATTTTATTGTAATGTCATTTGTACTCAATGATAGATTCCAGCGACACGTATACGAACAGAACAGTTCATCTTCAGAATCTAATTCTTTCAACGTATTTCCACTTACTATACAATGGAAATTCAAGAATGTGGGCACAAGGGTTGCTGAGTCGGTGTCTGGAGTCAGAGTCGGGAGTCGGAGTCGCCGGAATCGCGTGTGTTAGGGTGGAGTAGGATTCGGAATCGCCAAATTCTAAAAAGGTGGAGTAAAATTTATTTCTCCGACTCTGCAACCTTGGTAAGCAGAGTCCTCGTATATGATATTGTCTTTGGAAATGCTGATAAAGAAACTTCAGACATTATTTGCTCTCGGTTAAAATAACTACTTCTTGGGTTGAACGACCTAAGGTCTTCACTCATAAGAGCAAATTTATTGAGGTTTATATTGAAACTCGATGTTAGCGAAGCTGAAGTCAACACTGAGGGTACTAAGTTGAGGCTCAATCCAATTTTAAATAGGTTTCTCAAATAAAAGTCTACGTATCTGTCAACATGTGTATCCATAATATCTATTTGTGAGATCAACATAACTACAGTTGAGTGTTCAAAAGTAAAATTAATTAAATAAAACGAATACGAACAATGTAGTGTTGCTCATTCTACAAATAATTGGTAATTTGCACGCGGTGGTAATTTGCAAAGCCACTGAGCAAATTGTATGCGAGGCTCATGATCTGTTGGAAGCAAACTTTGCACTCTTTGAAAATGATGTGGGAGTAAGTTTTGACCGTGGAGTTCTCGCCATACTGTAACATGACTTGAAATGCCTAAATGTTTAGCAGCATAGCGTGTGCTATCACGAGGATTTTGTTCAAAATGTCGAATGATTCGTCCTAGGTGATCGTTACTTGGACGTTCTGTTTCCTGTCTGTTTTTCCTGAAGCTTCCATTTTCACGCAATCTTCTGTGTAATTTAATGAAGAATTAGGGTCGTCATTTGTTAATTTTTTTCTCTTAATTAGTGCTGATCGCAAATTTCACAAAGCATAATTTTCATTTAATTTTCACAACGTAATACATGATGATAATTTATTTCAATACTGTCTCATTTACTAAGAAAGTGAGGCTAAGGCATTTGCCAAAATAACCTAGTGTAAGTTGGTGTTGCATGTACTAGAAATAGACAAACTGAAGTTTTATGGAAGATTTAACTACGTATTTTATAGTTTTTCCTCTCTGAAAACAACCTCAGCTCGATGGTATGTAGATTTGAGTACTTTTAATTTGACCACTGCTTGAATGATCTTCCTCTTTTCGAGCATTTAATTCTTAAAAATTGCATGATTAATCTGTGATGAGATTTTACAGTAGCCACGACCAACACAAAGCCAATGTGCACCATACCAATAAGCCTGGAGATGGCTCTTGAAATTATCTACATAGCTTGTATTTCAAGTTAATTGCCGGGCATCGGTCGTCTATTCAGGAGCGGCGGTAAAAGACTCGTTGTCGAGAGACCGTGAAGGCGAAGACTCGACTTCAACACCGTTAGATTGCTCATTTATTTGATTTTCTTCAAACAACTTAAAATCAAACTCAACGTATTTTCCAATATTGAGCACAAACAAACCAACAACAATGATTATGAAACTAAGACCTAACACGAATCCATCTTTGATGCCTACATTCATTCTGAGAGGGAAAAGTACTGCAGCGCAAATTATCACTAGAGTTGAGAAAATAACGTAGGCAGTGGCAGCTGCATGAGATGCTAGAAACATGTCTGCACAGATGTGTGTGGTATAGATGTTGAACAATACAACGAACCCCATAAAGACCACAGCAACCCATAAAGGCCATTCTTGGAAGGCACCTGCCGTCAAATATACACCAATACCCTTAGTGAGCCAAAACCCAACAGAAGAAGAGCTACCCACTAAAAAAGATAAAGGAAGGATGTGCTTGTAACCATACTTTGAAAACAATACAAGTATGATGATATTAATGAAGAAAATGACCCCAACGAAAGCAATGAAGTTTATCGAGGTATAGAGCTTGTTGGCTTCCTCCGGAGATGCGAGGTCTAGTTCCACAGGGGCGCTGATAGCAAATATGGCGCAGCTGCTCATCAATACTGCGCACCCCATCCACCCGAAAGGTCCGATCCAGTCCTGAAAATGTTTAAAAATGAATAAAAAACTTAGGTATATCATTCGTAATGAAAATGCCAATCACAGCATGTCATTCCTATAAAATAACACATCGCCACTATCATTCGATGGAGAAAGATTATTGTGAAATTCCCATAATTAAAGGCGCAGAAATAGCAAAGGTTAAAAAATATAAACATTCAATACCTCCATTTTGCCTGGCATTGATTTGAAGGGAAAATTCTCAATTGAAAAATTTTGATTTTTTATCCACCAGCATGATTATGTTTACAATATGCGAATGAGTGGGCCGCCCAAAAAAAGACGCATGTGGAAAACAAATTGTAATAAGGAAATAAAAGCGTGGAATAAGGCTTTGATACGTAACATTTTATTTTAAAAGTTATACAGTTAAAAATGAACGTTTCGACTCAATGAGTTATTCGCAACAATTGC
This sequence comes from Platorchestia sp. MABIK, assembly GCA_014220935.1. Lineage (NCBI taxonomy): Eukaryota > Metazoa > Arthropoda > Malacostraca > Amphipoda > Talitridae > Platorchestia > Platorchestia sp. MABIK. The sequence continues at coordinate 3,138 of JACJUY010012029.1, read as the reverse complement.
ACTAAAAAAGTAATTGAAAACATCGACGGTAAATGTACAAGTAAGTAAAACTAAATAAAATCGCCAAACTATTTGCAAAGCAAAAGCGAATTAGGAGTCATTTAACAAAAGGCTTCCTTTGTAAAATACGTAGAGATTCCATAATGCGCAGATCAAAGGGGTTTGAAGTAGCGGCTAAAATATTAAAATCGTCTATTTTCATTGGAAGATTACATCTTTCAGCATGGGTTCGTATGGCTCTGTGAGAATGAGCAGCAAGAGAACTGTTCGTACGATAACTTCTGCCGGCATGCTCTGCAACACGAATATGCCAGGCTTTAGTGGTAGAACCCTCATACTCCGACGCACACTGTGCACAACTGTGTTGAAGAGAGCATACCAATTACAGAAGAGAGCATACCTTTTTGAAGTTTATCTTTGTAGTTGAAGAAGGAACCAATTCGATATTTATTAAGAAGCACAAAATGAAAGTTAACATGGGTGAAATATTTGGATAGAAGTATACATACAATTCTTTCTTCATTTTTCCTATTGCTGGCAGAAAAAAGGGAGGATACAAAAAATCTTTTCTTCCTACAGAAGCGACAATAGAAGTTTGGCAGTACATTCCATTGAAAAAATTCCACAAAGTTCCATCAAAAAGTAGCATACGAAAACTACTGGAATGAAAAAAACTTTAAAAAAGTAAACTCCTGATGAAGATTGGTAAGGTTTGAGCTAACTGCAAAGGCCCTTGACAATAGCGTTTTAATACCGTTTATTTTAAATCGAAAAGTGGAAAAACCAAAGAAACTGGAACCCAGACCGGTGAAACTGCATTTGCGAAAAACTGAACTACAAAAATGATTACTCTCTTTTCTAATTAAAGAATCAAGGAAAGAACTGCTACCGTTCTGTTCAGTTTCTAGAGGAAAGGTAATATTTGATTTTTCAAAATTCAAATAATCGGGGAAAAGAGAGCAATGAGACCGATCAAGAAACAATAAAAAGGTATCGTCTACAAATCGCTTGTATAAAAAAGGTTTGAACTCTAAAGGACAATCCCTAAGCCATTGTTGCTCATAAACATACATAAAAATATTGGCAAAAGTAGGGCAAAGTGGTAGCCCCATACCTAACTAGTCCAACTTTTGAAAAAATTTATTGTCAAAAACAAAACAAGAGTTCAATACAAAATGCTGAAGGAGAGTCTTAAATAATGCCCTTCTGAGGCCCAGAACTGTCTCGACGCTTTTGAACAAACAGTTTAAGATTATTTCAATAGTTTCATTTAAAGGAACGTTTATAAAAAGATTCTTGACGTCAAACGATGTCACATAAAAACTATCGGCATTAGGTATTGGAGTGACTAGATTAATGAAAAATTTTGAATTCTCAATTGCAAAATCATTGCACGAGTGAGGATTCAAAATAGGGACTAGAAAATTTGACAAATTAAAGCTGGGTTTGCGATAAGCGGCGAAGATTGGCCGGAAAGCAAACTTATTTATAAAATCTGGTATATAAATTTTAGGTAGTCCATACAAGACTCCAGGGCCAGATCCAGTCACGAAGAGTAGTTAATATATATTTTCGGTAATCAGATTTAATTTCTTAAGTTTGAACAGAAAACTGTTTATTTTATCTTCTTTTTGTATAGTGTAGTTCAGGATCGGTTCAGATATCTCTTTAAATTTCGATCGATCAGAGATGATCTTTTTCATACTCTTTATAATATTATCAACTTTATCTATGATAACTGCGCCTCAGGACGACACACAACGATCCCTTTATTAGAGGCAAAGATTTTTAATATAGAAAATTTAGAAGAAAAGAAAATTTTACAAGATTTAACCCTTTAGCGACCATGTGTACATATCTGTCGCCTTTCAAAGAAATTCTATAACCGAAGCAAGATCAAAAATTTGTAAACAATCCACGATCGAACGTCGCCGGTACATGTTCTAGCTTGGTTTAGGGTGCGTTCACACTACGAGCGGAGCGAGCGGCAATAATGCTTGTACACGTTCGAATGCAAAAACGCTCGGCTTTTCACACCACGAGCGGAGCAGCGCGGAGCGGAGCGGCGCGCTCGGGAAATTCGCTGAGATTTTTTGACGCTCGCGGCGANACTCCTGCGGTCCAGACCCCTGATTTTAGAAAACGTGTCGAGTAGTCCACTAAAGCTTTCCACCCTTCAATTGTTTATTATGATTTTTTAATAAAAGCTTGATAGAAAACTTTTTCTTAATTTCCTTACAATTTTTGGATAGATCAAGTCTATTGAAATATTGCGTGTAAGTTTCATTAAAATTGACTTGATATTTTTTAGAAATTCGCGAAAAACAATGTGTCAAATGCTTTTTATACACACCGGGTGTTTCAAAACTAGAGGTAAAAAATGAAACTATGTATAGAAAATCGCAAAATAAAGAGATTTTCACCAGTAACAAAATCTTGAAACTCCACCGCTTTCGAGTAGGGCAAAATTGAAAATTTCAGAAATCCTAAATATTAGGCGCTCACGCACCGGCTGCCAAGAAGTTAGGTTTTAGGTGATTAATGTACCTGCACGGAGAATCATGGAAAGAAAGAAAGAAAGAAAAACAGTTTATTACCAATAGAGCTGGTACAAAAGTACCATCATTGGTTTTTAAAATATCTTAAAGGTAATACACTTAGATGATACACACACACGAGTATTGTAATACCCATGTCACTAGTCGAAAAATGATTGAGGGCAATGTACTCCTAATCTTGCTTAAACTACATTTGATGATACATGTAATGAGAATTATAAGAGATAACACAACTTCATGATTTTTGACAGTTTAAATATACATGACATCAAACTCCGCGATTCTTGACGCCAGGAAATTCTATGCGAATCGCTTGTTTCGGCCGATGTTCAAAAATGATATTTCGAGGAAAGCGTAAAAAATACATATATAAGCATGAGGTACACGAAAATTACAAATTTTGTATTTCTTATAACATCATTTTAACATAACGATCATTAGTTGATAAGCATTTTATTTGAAAATAAATGGATGATCACACAAAAATGTATAGTTTTTCACGTGAATGCTTCACAATAATTACGAGATGACGAGTTAGGTAATGTTACATGTCGAGGGTGAACAGGAAGGGACCATTATC
>JACJUY010012028.1:9888-23594 GCA_014220935.1 Platorchestia sp. MABIK | reverse complement strand
TTTTTTTATAAAAAAAACACGTTTTTTATAAAAAAAACAGAACGGTTTTTTTTGAGTCACATCTCTACGAACAGCACACACTTAACTCAAAAACTAGGACCTTCGAACACACCGCCCGAACCCCGATCAAATCGACAAAAAAATCCCACGCGAGGCGTACACTGTAAAAAATTTCACCGTGATTTCACGGTAAAATGTCTGGCAACTTCGCTGCCAACAAAAAGCCGTGAAAAAAAAGGTAAAACCTGAGGGGAAAAAACGGTAAAAAAACCGTGATTTCTGAGGCGTTGCCGTGCTTTAACGGTAATACATGGAAATTAAAAACGGTAAAAAACTTGTTTATACGAAATTGCCGTGAAATAACAGTACAACTCGGGTTTTGAAAACGGTAAAAAACAGTATTTTCTTCTGATTTGCCGTGAAAAAACGGTGGTAAAACCTTTGTATTTTTTATTTTTGGCCCGAATTTGCGTGTAAAATGCAAGTAATCGTGAAACAAAAAAGATGAAAATCCATAATTGCTTAATTGCCAAGAAAAATCAATTGCTCGTTGATACTTTAAAATACGATGAGCATAGTACAAGCCATTTATCGTAGAAAATTGTCGAAAACTGCTGAAATGTCTGTAAAAGAATAGTTTACATGAGCAATAGAATGGTATAACGGCTTCCATTGGTCAACCCGAGTACTTCAACGAACATTTTACATTAAAATGGGGCTTGCGTCACCTGCAGGCTCGGTCACCTGCAATAATTGACATTGGCGTGAAATCAACTATTTGGAAATACGTTCAACTGGCCTTAGTTACCTAAACACCCAAAAATCTCATAGCGATAGGTCAATGACTTTACCAATGTTTCATTTGCGGAACATTTATCGGCTTATAAAAAGAAAATGATATCCTCGGCTTAAGAAAAGGTACGGATGACTGGTAATTATTTCAATTCGATTCAATAATTAATATTATACAAGAACTTAAATCAAAATAACAAAAAAGAATCAACGTAATAGGAATATTTATTAGTGCAAAAATTTTGGAATATAATAATCGCATCAGTAAATGTTCTTTTCATCATGACAAAAAGATTCCCATGAGCACTATTGAAGTCAAATCATTACATGCTTCGCGTAACGAAAAGTTCATCAAACTAAATTTTCAAACTTGTCTTAACCAAATAAATCACAACTTCCGGTGTTTCTCTACCCATCCACTGACGCTCCAAAAACACTTCCTTGTTAAAAATAAAGCTTTACGCAAATCAAATCGAGTATTTTCGTCAATAGATTCCGAATCATCTCAATTCTCACAGCCAAGTCCGTTTATTTGTCATAACGACAAAAAAAATATATGCTGGATTGACCTAAACTGCTGTCGAAAACAAATTTTTGGTTGCATTACACAAGGCTATACACCTTTTTTCGTTTTATAACCACACGTCCAAACAATATAGCAACAGTTTTCACAATCATGTAACACCGAATAAAAAACAATAACAGCAGCTCAAAATATAACAACATCCAGTACAAATCCAGTGACGATGCTGTAAAATTGAAAACAGCTGCAAAATGTAATAACATAGACAAATGAATGTAACGTTGCTTCAAATTGTATAACACTCTCAGAATGTTGCAACAGGCGTTCATTTTCTTTAACAAATAATCAAATCTTGTAACAATGTTTCAAATAGCCAGTATCACAGGTTGAAAATAATGTAACAGATGCAATAAATAGTAACGAAAAGTCATAAGTTGTAACAACAGCTTTTAAACTCCTATTGACCAGAGAAATCATTTTCCCGCACTTCCTCATTCAATAAAAATTGAAAGTAATGGGTCCACCTCAAAATCCCAAATGTCAAAATCCTAAGAGTCAAAATCCTGAATGTCTAATTCCCGACCATATTTGACAGTGGAAGCGTCGACCCGAATTGATGGTGTGTTACGAATTGGTGGTGTGTGTTACGCATTGGTGGTGTGTGTTACGAATTGATGGTGTGTTACGAATTGGTGGTGTGTGTTACGAATTGGTGTAGTGAAGAATTAAAAATAATTGATGAAAATTCTCCACGACAGCTCGTATTTAAATTTGGTATAAATAAGATGTTTTTAACTGGACAGGACATTCAAGATTTTGATTTTCGGGATTTATATATTCCGTATTTTGACATTCGAGATTTCGACTTTCGGGATTGTGAATGCCACCCGACAATAATATGTGGCTAGGTTCCATTACTTCCCGGTCAGTGGATGAATCGAGACCGGGAAGTAATGGAATTTTCCAGAACAACTCTGACGGGGCCGGATCACGTGTGACATGTATTACTGTTCAAGAACTGGTAGTGAAGCGTACCACCGCTAATTCCATTGTTAGGTCCCACCAACAACGATAATCGGTTTTTGCCGGCGCAAGACTTGTGGTTGCAAGAAGATGATAGATATTGAGAACCCGGATTTACTTGTGATGTTGATTGAAGCTACTCCAACCATCACCTTCAAGGATTTCAATAGAACTCTTCGTGCCCCTTTCGACCGCAAGCCCTACGTCTCAGATGCCACAGTTGCACCATCTGAATGGCATCGCGGAGACATGCGCTGTGGCGGCAGCGCGCACAGCAGGCAAGTCGCTGCGGCAGCACCGGGAGGAGGTTCTCTGGCATGTAATTGACACGTGCGTGCCATCTGTCACTCTAGCCATTTCGGCAGACAACTACACCCATGCTAACAGCTACTTGATCAAGAGCATTAATCAACAAGATATTTTCCTTTTTGCATAGTTTCAATCTCTCACATATGATATTCATTCTTTATTGTAATTATCAATAATTTTGTATGCAAAGTTTCAAATGCATTATGTACTACGCTAAATGGCTACTTTACTGTTTATTTTGCGTATAAATAATTGTGTCAGAAATTGTTAGTTGGTTACAATAATATGTACGCACGTTACTATTTCTCGTATAATTGTTAGCCTTTTTGAACATTTTTGCAATAAACCGACTCTGTCACTACACATTGTTTCTTTGTTCTGATGTATAGTTTCACTGTCATTCACTTTGCTGGGTGTCGCTATAGTTTGTCGTTGTTGCTATTTTTTGCGACACTGTCTCTGTATTTCTATTCTCTGTTATCTTCAATGGTTCATCGTTGTTAAATTTGCAGTTCGTCGGTACAATTTGAAAGAATGTGGTTATAAACGAAAAAAGGTGTACAAATTAAATAATTCGAAGGTGAATTTTTTTTCAATTTCGATATTTTCCTGCAACTAAACTCGAGTGTGCATTTTAATACGTATAATAGCCGTTAATATAATACATCAACAAAAGCTTCACTAGATACCAAAATCATATCACCAGACAGGGCATGAATTACTAGCAGAAAGCATTCACACTTTCTCCTTCGCTGACGTTCACAGTCCTCCAAGATCCTCCTTTAACAACAGAGTGAACGTTTACACGCATGCGAAGTACCATTTCATCGGAATAATGAAGCCTATAATATAGGACACACTTTAAAGTAGAGTTTTCAGATTCAAAAATCAATTTCGTCAATAAGAAATCCTACGAACTTCAAAAACACAGTGGTGAATGCTATCCAATTTTCATTTAGCTCCTGATACATAATTTTATTAAATAAATAGTTAATAACCATCCACATATTTATTCACGCCATTTTTTATTCTATGTAAAATAAAAACCATATAATACACACACAGTATATGAAGTACGTACGTTCAAAATGCCTTCGCATAGATTATGAGTAAACGCGAGTAAACATCATATAGGGATCAAGTGATAGGACTAAAAGTTAGGGGTTACATGAACAAAAATTTAAGAATTGAGCCACGAAAAAAATAAATTTCATAAAACAAAATGATTTCATTTAGGCCTCTACTACGCAAAACATTCACGAATGGCGTTTCGTAATGACAATCAAGAATATTAAGTTAGGACTAATATCACACAATATGCTAAACAAAAATTATCTCATCCCCTAAGCCAGGGGTCTCCAAACTATGGTCCGCGGGTCACATCCGGCTCGCCACGTAATTTCATCCGGCCAGCCAAACAAATTCCTGGGTGGTGACCTTGAAAAAATGATTATCTCACGACTGGAATCGCTGAATTACATGGTCATTTTTTCGTTTTTTATTTCTTCGGACCGTATGAATGTAGAAAATTGTCTTACATTAAAAAGTTTGGAGACCCCTGCGGCCCAAGCGAACAGGGAAGATGCAACCATCTAATCCATCATAAATAAGCAGCGATTCGTGCAAATAAGATGTGTGGAAGTGCAAAGAAAGGAAAGCAGTGAATGACCTAGTGACGAAGCGAGTGTTGTAAGTAGAGAAATACAATAGTTTCCAGCAATGATTACAGATCAATATATATGCATATATATATGTATATATATATATATATTCATGCAACAGATGTTGTCAATAAAGCTAGAAGCTAACTGTAAATGTTAGTAAATAAGAATACGAGAAGCTACCAGTACATGTTGGTAAATTAAAAGAAACTGTACGTTATCAAGTGAGTCAATTGGGAGTGTTACCAGATATCTATTTTTAGGCTTACAATGTTCATACTTCTGTCCATTCAAAATCTGCAAGACCACTGAAGAACGAGAGCGCCTTAGGGTTCATTGATAAACCATAAAGCACTGCTTGGTACGTTGTCTGCATTTGATCTCAAGTGTTAACTCCCATCAACCAGAGTTCCTCCAATCATGTTCTGGAAAGACTGTGGATACTCTGCCACAAACTTCCTAGCTGTTATGTCCAGGGCCTTCTTGCTAGACTCGTGAGTTACAATCATAGCGGCTTCTATGACGACGCGTAGCATCTCGCACCTCGACCTTGGCGTAGGTCGAGCTTTATTTCCAACCACATCGACGAAATCACGACTGGACATCTTCTCCAACGGAACCTCTAATTCGTAAGCCCAGTTGGAATTAATGAGGCCAAGTGAGGACGTCATGACTGAGCCTGAATCCAACACTGAACCAGTCTCAGTATTTGTAGATGGTTGATGCATTGTTGGGATCCGATGTATTTGCAGCAGCTTTTTTACCTGTGAAAAAATCAATATTTAGTAATATGAAATAGTATTGTTTCGACAAGACTCAGTCCCTAAAATTGAATAAGAATACAGCTGCCATTATGTCTTTTATCCAAGATTAGATCAACATAGACATAGTAGTACATTAATAGCAATAGCACAATAGCAATAGACAAATCAATAGACAAATGCAATGNCTTAGCCACATTAGGTAATTTATATACACACTCACAGCCAACAAGTACTGTTGTTGGAACTGCGACCATTAGGAGACTGGCTGCGATTGTTGCTCTCACGAGCGTTGCCAACTTTTGGTATGTCTAACTAGAACTTACACTTCCCGCTATATTACAGCTGCAATAAAAGTAAAGATTTCAGCATCAAATCCTGAAACTGCTCCTTGACGTTCATGTTTCATGTTTCCCATAGCTGCATGAGAAACTCATTCACTAGCTCTTCAAATAGGGAGAAATTCTATTAGCTACAATGAACAAGGGAAATGTTACGACTTGTCAGGGGTTCATTGCCGAATTCCCAACTTTAATTTAAATACATTTCAAGATTTTTAGAGATACTCGACTTTCATAAAATTGATCATAAATGTTTCAAGAAAAATTTCTTTAATTAATGGCTTTGGGAATTAGTAGATTCATAGTAAATGTAGCACTTCAAGTAACACTCATAAACCTTCAAAAAACCTTAAGGTGCTTCATAACTCATTCAAAATGCCACTAGAAGTTTTTAGGCAAAATATGCACTCACTCACATAAATCAACAGGTATAGGATGAGATTGATACATTTAGTGAGTAAAAAAACTCACTTAATATTAAATTGGATGTATGAAACTCAACTACCATGTATCAAAGATTAAAATTTAAGTCAAGTCTGACTCTCCCTAACCACACAAGCAGGGTGTTCCCAAGAGAGGAAGGCATCATTTAGTAAGGAATCAAGGGACGTGAAAATCCATGCACAAGGTATGTCCCCACACCAAGTCCATAGATATGAATTTGGAAGTAATTCGTGAAACCAGCTGAAAAGGTGAAGAAGAAATTGACATAAGCAGAAAAAGGCTACAGTGAACCAAAAGTAGGCCGTGTGTAACTATCCAAGGAATTTATTCCAGATGAACTAAAAGAAGGCCAACCAAACCTTAAGCTACAGAGGCTTAAAACCCATTCTCCTGGCAGCACTGATATCAAAATACACAGTAGTTGTATCTTCTCAACAGAAACACTAAGTACCACATACTATGAACTTTTTTAAATGTAAGAAAATTGTGCATCATTATATGAAGTTGTACAATATAACCAGTATTCACTCAAAAGGAAGCTAACAGGGTCAGACCGATACAGTGATATTGTCATTTGTGACCTGACCTTCTGTCAATCGCACACAAAGTAGATTTCCAGCTTCTCCGCTCAGGAAATGGGAGTTCACGCCCAACCATCAGCACGGTAACATTCTACTTAACGTTTATGCTATCTTCAGTTGACCTCTTTTCTGGGCTTTTTCAAGACGGCTTAAGCATCACCATGGTTGCATAAGAAGCAGTGGCTCCTTGGGCTGGCGGCTGCGGTGGGCGTCGCGACTGCTTCGCGCTCTGCAGAGGATGGATGAGACGATGCTGTCGTGTCTCAGGGGTTGTTCGGCTGCGAGCCTCAGGGTCTACCCTAAGCTGGTGCTCGCCTCTACAACGTCGCACCGACGGCACCGATATCACCCTCGTGGACGTCCTGCAGACCATCGCAGCGGAGGCTACGGAACCAGTTCGCTTACGAGGTAGGTCGCAGTGGCACATAGCGCTGTGTACGGTCGACCCTTCGTAGCGAATCCTCCATCCTAAAACGATGTCGGTTCCCCACTCCATCCTCCCTACAAATTCAGTGTTGGTCGGTGCGGGCTTTAGGTCTCTATAGAGGGAAGCGATTGAGCTGGAGTAACTTATTTCTAATGTAAAACCATAACTTACTGCTAACTTATTGCTAATGAAATCTTATTGCTACTTTATTGCTAATTTATGAATATAACACTATTGCTGACTTATTGCTAATTAGTTGCTCATGTGTAATTGTAAGAACTGCTAAAAAATTGCTGGTATATTGCTATTCTCCTAATTTACGTAGTATGTAAAAAATCCTTGAATTCAACCTTTTTCTCGTTCGTCTCAAGATACCTATAATAGAATAATCTTTGCTTCCAGCTCACACCCATCCGCTTCCTTGAGGTCATTATTAACCAATTTCTTTGTTTCAGCCCGATCTCGACCTCCCTACTCGTGTGTGCCGGTCGGTCAGCCGGGGTCTGCGCTACCAAACCGTCATGGCTTGGTGCTCCCCGACTGGCGAGGGGCAGTTGTATTGCCGGTGTAAACTTAAAGCTGAACTTTAAAACAGTAAATTACATTACACTGGTGCGAGACTTTTCCTTCACCCGCCGTCATTTTCGATAGAAGTAGAATGCTTGCACTTTCTACCAAGCATTGTTGTTTCATCAGTGAACATTCTATTTGTTTCAGTCAAACATTAAAAATATTTATTCACCCAAAATAAAAAATTTTCAGAGCATGTGTGAATGTAAAAATCTCTGCTTAAATGTATTTGATTTTGGCCAGTCCTTTTTCCTTGGCCTCTATCATTTTCCTGGCATCATGCTAAATAAATAACTGAATAAAGTAGCATAGCAAAGTAGTAGCATATTTTTCATTCACATTTAGCCCACAAGTCAAGAAAAAACTGAATTCACAATTTAAATCTTAAGCTTTTGTCGTGGGACTGACTTTTATCCATCCTAACAGCTTCCAAAAAAAAAGTTTAATAAAACTCACAAAAAAACAGAGATACAATTGCCATGATATTTCTACATGTTCTATTTTCAAATTTATTCATTCTTTGCTCATTTTCATATTTATTGAAAGAGAAGCAATGTGTAAAGGTTTCCAGATAGCAAAAGTCTAAAAAAAATCAGGATAGTAAATGCTTAGATTTTTTTCACAATTTGGCTCATCAAAAAAAAAATACCAAGCACTCGGTAATTGGCCAGAATACACAAATGCAACTTTATTTCTAATGAATTTGGTTGTTGAAGGATTGAAGAAGAAAAATAGTCTCACTTTTAATTTGATATTTTTATTGGTAAAAATTTAAGGAAGCAGCAGGAAAACATTAACATTCCTAGTCTTTTTTTTTGTAGCTTTGGCATTGTCTTTTTAGGAAGAATTTCTAATGACAGGTAATTTAATATCCAACATTAAATCCAAAAAAATCACTGATCCAAAATTGTGCCCCCTACACAACTAAATTTACTCACCTGAAGCACACCTCCAGAAATTCCTTCGTATGCAAATTTGAATCAGCCGAAAGTAATGTTATTGCTTATCACCTTGAAGAGGGTAATAATCGCTAAGCTCTTTATAACTCATACTATCATTGAATTTCTTAACCTGCCCAAGGAAATGAAAATTAGGTGAACATGAAGGCTGAAATAAAAAAATTGACAGATGCTTTCCCACAACAACAAAAAATGAAGAGACTTTCTGAATTCTCACCAGATACAAGTATAAAAAGAATCTCTCTAAAAATCAAGACAGCTTTCATATCACTGTCTGCTTTAGTCAATACTAATATGTTCTTTCTTGCATTGAGATCTTCTGATGGTCACTTCATCACAAATCCACATTTTTCACTAGGGAGCTTGAAGGCAGCAAATGTGATTTGGAACTTAATTGAAATTTCATTCACAAAAAATTGTTCACATGAACCAATGTTATAGGGTTAGAAAAACACTACCCATTTCCTTTAACTTAAAATTATGGCTATAGCAAACACATCTATCGAAGTATGAGCGACAATGCTTAAAAATCATGGTCCACAGACGGATAATTGGCCCAAAATACGCTTTGGATAATGCCTCAGGTAATGGTGCTTGGGATTTATACCATTCAAAGGGAATGTCTTTTGTAAGTCAAGATAGGTTATAATTAAAACATTCAAGTAAGCAACATCACTTAGTTTTCTTTGGAGCACAAATTAACTCAACAATATCCCAAAACAGTAGAAAGTAGCACCAAGTAGAGTCTTGTGAATTCATAACTTTGTTGCATAGTGTGAATGCCATCAATCTTAGTAAGCACCAGTTTTTAGCAGCATGCCTTCCTAACTTCTTTCCCGATCCGCTTACTTCACTGGGTTTACATTTATTTCCTCCGAAGTATTGAAAACTATCCATTAATTTAATCAATTCCTCATAAGACAACCATTTGTTTAGTCAGACTAAATCTTAAATGAAAACAGCAGTCATAGTTCCTCAACCTCAAATAGGTCATGACAATAGACATGGAGGTAACCCAGGCTGACTATCATGATAATATGACAGAACATTAAATACAGAGTTCAATTGAACACCTCGGACAAAGTTCACTCCTTTTGAAAGCCCAACAAGATCTAATTTGTAACTTTCAACTGTTTTATATGGTCCAATAGTCAATGAATTTTGCTCAATACCTTGTTCTGAGTAAAGGAATACCTACAAAATATTTGTGTGAAGCCTCCAACACACAATGAGAAGCAAAATTGTCTCCAGTAATACAGTGAATCCTGTTTCTGCGAAATTTAGTCCCATTTTATTTGAAATCCTGCAGGTCCTTCACCCAATATTCAAAAATAGCCTCCTACCCAAAATAGTTGAAATAGTTCCTGTTTATTGCAAAACCAGAATGGTATGATCAGCATAACACCTTAAACATGAGCAAAGCATATTGCAAACCTCAAAAGCATCTTGATAGAGAATGAGTTCAAGAGAATTATCATGCCTAAATGAAGGATTTGACCTCTGGTACGTCATTTTCCTTGGCCAAGTTACCAACTACCCTAATAAAAGCAGATTCATTTTGGACAGATTTTGAATCGTACACTAGGCTTCTACATACAGGAATAAAACTGAAAAGTAAATTTTTTGCACTGAGCATTATTTTCTTATTTGATTTAAAATGGTTGAATACAATTTAAAAATTTTTAAATGTTGTTCAACACTTGAAGTCAGGGCTAAAATTGTCTGTGTATATGTAAACAAATCTGTTGTTGGAAATAGTTATTCAATTTTGTTAAAATTATTATCAGGAATGTCAAATTTCCTTTTAAATACGTCGATTACATTTGGTCACAGAAATGTGTGTCCTTGTTGGTCGATTTCAAGTAATTCTTCCAACAATATGATGAAATTAAGAGTTTTGCCTGTAATATGAGATAAAATAAAGCAAGGTGTCCAAAATAAAATGCTTCTTCATAATATCAAAAAATATTCTCATCACTATTTTTTCATCTGTCTAACTAGTATCAGTTTCATCTCTAGTACCAGAGACATCAATGCCAGTTTCACCAGCTTAAGGTGCTACTAAATGAATATCAACACTGCATTCATTTACACCAAATGATATTAAATATTTTAAAGCAACCTGCTCATGACAATATCCACTATGGGCTCTTCAATGATGGCTTTCATAACTAGAAATTTTTGAGACTAATTCATCACAATCTTTCATAGGGACCTAATTATTTTACCATCTTCTATATGGTCACTGAAATGTCAAAGCAGAACATTAAAATGAGAACAAATTTAATTGTTTGTAACTTGCACCTCAAAAAGTATCTGGAGATCTCTGATGCGACTCTTTGGATACCATTAGACAAGTTTTTTCCATGTCCTCCTAAAACATCCACTTGGAATTCAGAAAAAGATTTAAATTTCATGGGATATTTATTTGTCACAAGAGCAGGAAAATGCAACAGTGCACAAGTTTTCATGAAATGCAAAATGACTTACATACCATGCAAATAATTTTGATACTTTTCCACACGATGAACAATTATTATGGTGCTTCAGACTAACCTTTCAACAGATTTTTATTCTGTATTTTGTGATACATTTTAGAGCATTTGAGAATACCCAAATCAAATCACAATTTAGACTATCTGTAGGGTATATATGTTTCCCATAAATTTCATAGCCGGTGAATCTACTCCTATTTTTTTATTTGAGTTGGCAATTCAAAACATTTGAACTAAGAAGAGCAGCATGATCAGAAAAGGTTTAGTTAATATAAACTACTACAGATCAATTTCCAACTAAATTTGTCAAATTTGAAACTCGAAAGGTACATAGGTAGAATTTAGGGACGAAAAAATTGCTCATCAAAATTCTCACAAGACTCAATACCTAAAGTTATACTATATGTGTGAGTAGATTAACAAGAACACGGCCTGAGCTTTACGATGATCACCGGAAAACGTTAGATGAATTAAAACCTCAACTTATTAAGTCTATATGCTGACTACTAATACAAGAGAAGGAAGAATTTTCAAATTATTAAATGGTGACGATGAGAACGAACCCAAATTACTGGAATGCAATAAAAATATGATTTCAACATAGATTTCTCTTGCGCACTATTCCACCTGCTGTTCAACTTGCCGCGCAACTACGCTTGCTTTGGGAAATGGGTTCCAATACTCTTCACACATGGTAAAATTCTCATTGATTAATTTACCAATACATTCCTTGCAAGAAAACATTTGTATACAAACTCTTTTATTTTTTTAAATCGTGATTTTTATTAGAGCTGCATAAATTAAGGACGAACTGTGCAATGATGGGATAAACACCTTGGAACCAATTTTTTCGAGCGGATATTTTAATCTTTAACGTTGTAGAACCTAAATTAACTCATCTCAAGTCGATGTAGGAGAAAAACGCAGTTGATGTAACCAATCAATAACTAGAGTGATCATTCATGTTTTCATTATGAGAAGGAATGTTTCTAGATATTGATTATTTCAATTATTTCTCACATGTTTTTACTGTATGAACACAACACACCTCATGGAGTTCATGGTAACTGATCAAAATTTGTTCAAGTCATTTAAGCTCAAACTGAAGTAAATTTCTTTGATGAAGTCCATTGATATGAAATCGACTTGTTGTTGCCTATAACAGTGTTTTACCGTAATTGGATTCAGACCCGGTGTTTTACTGTGCAATATGCCTGACAGTAAAAAACTGTGATTTATTCGGCGTTTAACCGTGAAATTCACGGAAATTTTTCACAGTGAATGTGGGAAGAATTTCCGACAATTTTTTACTACAGGGCTTTTCAGATAAATCCGTACAATTTCCCTTTTCATGCTTAAATCCTAACAACTCAAGAAAACATGGGTATAATAATTTGAAATTTATTGTTCATTAAGAAGACCAGGAGAACAAAAGTTCCATTCGATGTGACCGCCTTCAGCTATGATGGCAGCTTCTCCCCATTTTAGTAAGTTAGACACGGCGCAAAAACTTCTGTCGCTTCCAACGGCTTCACGGCCTTTTTGTTATCCTACTTAAGGACTGTGACTGACTCAGCGGTTGGATTTTGCACAAATTTGGCCTCAATTTACGACCTAAAACCTATTCGAACATTTATTGATCAGGCGAGATGGAAGGCCAGAAGTTTTCCTCAAAAAAATCACTGGACCTTATAAGGCCAGACAACAGTTTTGCTCGCTGTGTGGGCGGAAGCCAGCAGCCCTGTTAAAAATAAACTGGGCTTTATCCATGGACTGGTTTCTGTTTGCAAGACGTTGCAGAAGGATTTGGCATTCACGTCTTCGTTATTGGTGAAGAAACGAGTAAAGACGTCATCTCCACTTGATGCGACGCTGTGGGTCATGACCCAAGTTGGTTTCTACGTAGTCATCGTAGGTTGACGTCAGTGCTCGAAAAAAAAAACCATTCAGCAATCGTTACGTCTGGTAAAACCCTTGTCAATTGCAAAATCATCTCATCAGACAAAAACTTTATGGTCGATCAGTTGGTCTTTAACAAGTCTAAAACTTTCTTGCACCTTTCCATACGAACTTTTTCCTCTTTATTAGTTAGGGATGCGGCCTACCTTGTGCATAACAGAATAGCCCAAGATCTTTGACCGTATTTTGAATAGTGTGACGTTGACGGACCTCTCTTCCATCAATATCGATAATGGCACGATTAGATTGATCTTGATGCTTCTTTTAAAGCCGTCTAGAAAGCGAGCTTTCCGAGTTTTATCTTCTCTTGACGGGTGGGGGGCACGGCAATCTTCGAAAAATTCATTAAAACGCCTATAAACATCGTAAATTGTTTACCTAGGATACTGGATGGATTTCGTAATATAGGCTGGGTTTCAGCCCGCGCTGTGAAGTTCACAGATAGGTGAACGTTTCGACTGCTCTATTGCGTAAATGTTTATGCAGCAAACTTTAAATGTTAATGGCGGGCTTCAGAGATAACTAAGTAAAACTGACACATTTCATTGTTTCCAGCTTTCAGAGAGATTAGAGCTTCGCGCATTTTTAAATTTGTACAGATTTATCGAAAAGAACTTACGAACCTGATTTAATAGAAAAAGTCTAATGAGAAAATTTTTATCAAAGTGAATCGTAATGGAAACCTGTTTCCTTATGTTGTGTATTGTCTCGCCAACCCGCTTCAGCGGCGAAAAACTTCCAGAACTAACTGGCACAGGAAACATAGTCTTTAGCTGACACCCTGAACGGAGTCAGTACACGCTGCAATAACAAAAATTTATGACAAGTAGGACAATAGCTAAAGAGAATGCTCACCTCGAA
>JACJUY010012026.1:3612-21076 GCA_014220935.1 Platorchestia sp. MABIK | reverse complement strand
AATTTTTTGACAAGTTGAGTGGTTTTAATTTTATAACGTTTTGAAATCGGATAGGTTTTTCTGCTCCACCCTGTACTTAATCATGATTAATGGAGTGTAGAAAATAAATGAATGTGGCGAATAGAAATGTCATGACAATTAAATAAAGAAAAAGAACATCCATTACGATGAACATCCGCGTGCGGACACTACGAACAGAACGATGATGGCGACTCGGTGGGATAAACATCGAAGAACAAAACAGTGTTCCTCACCCAGCAGAGAGCACCCCAACTAAGGAACACGAACGCTTCACATTCCATCTCCACGAAATGGAATTCTAATTGATTATTTACACCCCTAATCCCAACTTACATATAGCTAACATTACACCACCTACCAAACCAGCTTCAGCTCTATCTTCAAAAGATCCTGAAGATTTAGCCAGTTTGAATGCTTCATCCTGAAGCTTTTTATCAAAAAAATGCCTGTCTTTAGTATCCTTAAAAATTGAATATGCCATATCATGAAATTGTGCAGCTTTATCAAGTTCTTTAACAGGTTTATCTCCCCTCAACAATCGCTCTTTCAGGTTTGTACCAGGACCAGTGTAATTATGACCTGGCAAGTGTAATCCAGGAAGCTTACCTGAATCTAATAAATCGCTCATAAAACCACCACCTGTTTTATTATAAACAAACTGAGACTGTCCTCCACTACAAACAGAACAAGTTCCTGTCAATCTATAAAGTATCTTATCCTTTTTCTTTGGATGCGCTTGTTTATGTAAGTACAATGAATACTACGACTCCTTTGGATTACCTCCGCCTAAATTTTTCGAAAAACGAATTGATTGTTATAATACAAGACAACATCAGCATGTAAATAGCAGTTTGTGTGGTCTCTATTCTTGTTCTTATATCATTTGTAGGAATAGAGGTCAGACACTGTCCAGCCGTTTTTGAGTAAAGTTGAAAAAGTAGAGAAGAAAAAGACTAACAACAGCAATCAGTAGCAATCCCTTGATCGGCGTTGCCGCTAATAATTGTTTATAGCAAGTAAAAATAAACTGTATCTATGCTACGCAGATTCATAAGGTAAGAATAAAGCTTACAGTCGTAAGTTATTCAAGGTAAAAAATTATTTTATCTAACGGAGAAAACATCAACAGTGAAACTAAATATGAACAGCGTATAAAAATCAATCGAAATTTTGCTTTAAAAATACTATTAAACCAGTGACCCGTAATATGTAACATTTGATAAAATTTACATTGATGGACCTCTTGGTATTACAGGGCCTAAAATAAATGACAAAAAGAAAACTCGAGTTATTTTAGAAAAGTTGCCGTTTAGTTATACGGAGAATAAGTGGCAGCAAGAGACAGAAACCCTTCAAGAACTAAAAGTCAATCTAACAGGAACCAAAATTGCCTTCAACTCGAGATACCACACAGCTATTCTCATCAACAGGCACGACGGAAACTGCGACATCGTCGAACTTATCTTTCGGGATCAGAAACCAGTGGTCTGGATGAGGCCAGCTGCTCAGGCAGTAGCGGACTGTCAATGTCACATGGAAGCAGACAACAGGTACCTTGGTAACCAAACGCGTGGCATTGCTACTAGGAAGATGATATATCGTCTTTGTCGCCTTCATGGTTTGGCGACGCGAGACACCTGACCTTAAATAATTGTGACCATCTAACAGCGTTTCTTTTGACTGGTCATCCGCGATGGGTCACATAAACAAAGTTGACCTAACATTTTCATAATTTCCCCGAATTTCACAGATACCCAGAGGGAACCATCGAATTGATGGAGCACTTGGAAAATGAAAATTAGTCACTGCGGTGCTGATATATTATCATGATTATCATCATTCGTTGTATTTTCTTCTAGACTAAAAATTGAACTTATGCTTTAAATAAATATTTCTTATGTGTAGTAGTTGCTCAATTATTTCCCGCTTTTACTAAAATGCCTATATATTTAAATGATAATAATTAATATTTCAATAATTTGATTTGAAATATATGAGTTTTGGAAGCAATTTTTCGGGTTTAGAATAATTAGAGCCCTTTGCCGCAAACACGCGGCAAAAAAGAGCATTTGTTCATTTAGTTTCTAAAAAGACACGTATGTCAAGGTGCTAATATATCTCAGACTTGCACTCAGGCGCCAGAGCTGCGGTGTGAGTGTGGTAGAGACTAACTTGTTCAAGGTTCTCCTTGTGATACTTAGATTGTGACGGCCTTGCATGTGTATACGAGTACGCTCTTTAACCTGTGCACAGTAACCCAGCCTACTGTTCCCGCACAGGAGACCTACGAAACACTGCACTACTCCACACTACCTACCATCTCCTCAGTCACCCCCTTGACCTCACATCTTGAGCAACTGATGAGAGGTACCGAACAAGGTAGACCTAACCGTTCAGTAACACTCTGAACGCAGTTCTTGACCACACGAGCCAAACTTTTCACCCTCTCACAGTGGCTGCCTCCTTCTCCTTCGCAAATTTCAATTAACGTCCTTCGTTAATTTAATTAACTTAATTAACGGGTTGCGTCCAGCACCCTTATTGCACACACCACCTAGTTGCCCACCTTGTCTCTCGATTCACTGCCATTCCTGAGCGCCCTGTAGTTGAAGCTTCCCACTTCCACATATACGAAGTGCACACTCACAATCACTCCTTCCCCGTACCGGAACAACCTGACCCGGGACGACATCGTTTCGAAGGTCTGCTACCAGGATTGGATCCCAAGAACTCTCGAAGGTTCAACATACCAGCGTTGCACGCAGTGCAGCAACTTTAAATAAAGTTCATCAGGCGGGCCTCACAGAAATAGTCACAGAAGATGACATAGCAACGTCGCACGGTGAAGAAATGGCCAAGGGGGAGGTGTAACATGATAAAATACAACTTCCCCCTCCCCCCCATTCTCCAAACCTCCGTAGCCGGCGAACGAGCGAACGTACGAAATTCATTTCTTCACAGGATGTACCTGACCTCTTTCACCGCCTACAGCAGCTAAAATCTATTTTCCACCCAAATTTTCACTTTCTGGGGGGACGCTTCCCTAAAGCCGAGAAATAACGAGTCTGGACTATATTTCTGCAAACAAACGCATTCAAAAATCATCACTTAATTCACACTATGCTATTAAAGTAAGAAATGATTTAGTAGTTAAGAACTGAACATTTAAATTAAATAACCTAAATTACAAATTACAATTCAAACATTGAATAACTTCCATTGGTAACCATGCTACCGTAGTTATTTGTCCAGCTCAAGAAAAAAAAAAAACTTCCATGTAATAACTCAATCTACAAAAAACTGTGTGCGACGACTCCGATGCCACGCCCAGAATAATTTCAAACTTCTTTCCTACTCAGAAAAGATAGCGGGGTATGCAGATCTACTAACACCTCAACATTGGGCTGATCGCGCCAAAATAGGACATAACACGGTGTCAGACTAAAATGAACAGTTGAAATAAAACTAGCTTAGAAATGGTACTCAGATGTACATAATTGAACACGTCATGCAAAGTATGGTTATTCGATGTGAAACGGTGGTATCGGACCCATCTGCATAACTGTGTAATGCACTGTAAAAACGATTATTAATTTTTGGTTACTTATATTTGAACTGTAACTTTAAGTCTCAAACGCAGTTTTATCTCATATGACATTAAGCTTACTAGTTCCAGAAATGACGAATTTCGACGCAATTCATCCTATATTTAAGCAATAGTAACTTTGTCACCTGGCAATTATCTGTAAAAATTACGAATTTCGGCGATATTGGTATAATGTGTGAGGAACATTGACTTTTTACTACAACTATTATCATTTAATGGGTTGAGAAGAGCTGAAACTAGGATGGTCTCTAAATCACTATTTCGTACTTCACCGCCGTTACCATGACGGATAAATACAAATGACTACAAATAACTACTGCAAGTTTCTCGACATTGTCGACCTTATTTGTACTAACAGTTGAAATACATATGGTGTGAAAAGCATAAATTATTTCAATGTTACATTCACTCTTAAGCCAGTGAAGTGTTAAGTCTTAAACAATAAAAATTCCAGTTGGAAAACGTTAATGGTTAATTATCATTCAGACTCCATAATCACTTTCATCCCTCGCATTTGTAACCACCCCTAGCGTAATTTGAATATAAAATTTACCACCCGTTCAATAAACTAGCATACAAAAACTATAGCTCCTTTTCTACTCTAGAAAGAATATGAGTATGAGAGTAGTAAATAGATTACTATCGCTTCAACATCATTTTCAATACTAGTATCTCACTGTTACTTGACATAGCACGGTGTCTGTCAGAGTCCAATGAACAGTAGACCCATTATGAAACAAAAGTAAATTCCCAATTTTACAATTCATTTGACATATATGCAGTCAAGGTGCAATTTCATCCAGCAACGCGCTTGACGATGAGGTCTCTTTATCACCATTTCGAATTTCAACTCCGTTTAACGTTTGTTATTTCTTTACTTCATCACAATAAACACTGACAGCATGAATATTTTGCATAATCACCTTTTGCTTTGCTAAAACCGAAATTTGGAGGGTGGTCTTCAACTTTTGCAAAGGACTGTATTGCTGTGGAAGGAGCAGAATTGACTGGCGGGATGGAGCGACGGTACAGAGCGCTTAGAAACAGTCTATGTAAAAAGTCCTTTTTAGAAATTTAATTCATCAGGTTGAAGGGGCTCTCCAATGGCTAACTCTTGAGGTGTCAGAGTCTGGTTCCTGATTCCGCAACTACAGAAGTCAACATTCCTGCACAAAGTGTAAAGGCCCTATTACACGGGGCAACACTTAGCCTCGACTACGGCAACTGAAATGACGCAACTTGTGGGTGCGCTATTAGACGAGACAACCCATGGAGCTAGAATATACTGGAGGGAGCATAGCTGGTTTCGATCGGATTCAAATTGGCTGCAAAAGTTGAGAGACCGGGGCATACACAAGGCCCCACACGTGACCACCTCTGAGCCAACCACAGACGCTTGGCTGAAGTTGGCTCCTCCTCCCCTCCTCTACAACTCCGCCTCCCATTTTCCTAAGCAAGATTAGTACTGCACCACTAATCAAAGGATGAGGTGAGCGTGCAAGTCGCTCTGTAATTTGTTGTTACATTCAAGGGCCTGTAATCTTTATAGTTTTCAACTGTTAATGTATCTCTGCTAGTAATTCTGATAAATATTTCTTGAGAAAACTAAGATCTGGGTTGAAATGCCCAGGTGCGATGACTCAACAGCTAAGAGAGCATTAAGCGAGCGTGTGCACACTCCACCGAGGTGTGTAGGTAACTGACGTCACAGTAGCGAGAACGCTATTGGTTACCACAGACACGAGAGAAATCTCAAAAACTGGTTCTCTTTGCATACGACTATGCTCCCTCCACTATATACTCCCTCCACGAGACAACCAGTGTGGCGTTGCAAATTGCAGAGGTAGGTTGTAGCTCGCAGTGACTGCGGCATGTGACTTCTTCATTTCATCATTAAATGAAAAGTATTAAGAACGTATACAAAACTTAGATCCTGTTTTACGCATTTGAATGTCCTTGCATTATTTATTGCCTTAATTCTCTAAAAATTGATGGGATGGAAGGGTCATACAACCATGAATTCAATAGAATTATTTTGATGTATTGACTTCTATGAAAATTTTCTTGAATTTGTGAGAATCAGCATGAAGCGCACTATTAAAAACATCATAATAGTGTAATAAATTGTTAACATCTTTTCCAGCTTATATTTGAATATCAATTTAGTAATTCGTGTTTTTATACCGCACAGAAGTATACAAAAGAAATAGTGAATTATTTAATTACCACTTTGACTGTTGTAACTAAATATTAAGTTCGACACCAAACTCAAATTTTAAATCAATTGTTGTAAACTATTTTGAAAATACCAAACGAACTGGATCGTGCCTTCATTTAGCTTTGATTAAATACTGATGAAAATTGAGTTTGCGACTACTGGTCGGTCAGCAGCATTATGAAAATTACCTCCGTGTACCACCCGTGGCGCACGTCGCAGTCAAAGTGTTAAGTTCATTCATTTGCTGTATTGATATATTTAGGTTCAAGTCTAAAAAACAAATTGAAATGGTTTGATCATTGAAAGCCGAATAAAATATTACCTGTTTTTCTACTCGCTACTTATGATAGAAAATTAAAATGAATGCACATAAAGTTACCTGACTTCATAAAGTCAATCTTCTTTTTCCAGTCACATTTGTGGCGGGTGGTAATGTTTTTCTATTTTTTTGATGGGATTGATAGTTACATCATATTCAGCTGAACTGTTTTGCTGGTTGCTCGCGGTGGTACACTCTCGCTAAGGGGTTAAGGGATCGGCCATGTATGTTGGAGACGAGGGTCCGTATCCCGGCACTGGCGTGGCGATTTTCCCCGTTGGGTATAAGGGAAAGCACAATACCCCACTCAACCCAGGTGTCGGAAATGGGTACCGGCTTCACGGGGGAACCGTCATGGTGTCCTATATATAGTGTTAGTTATAAGACATTTGAAAAACCAATGCTTAAGATCATATGTATCAGGCTTGATTGGAAATAAAGCATCCTAAGATGCCGATGGTTGTTTAAACTTACAAACCTATGGTATATTATCTTTAAATTTCTGAGCACTTTATTTATCATAAAATACTACCTGATAAGCATTCAATCATATTGGAAAAGTGACAACATTTGAAAATGAAACCAATGGAAATAAATGAGGTGATTAGAGTACTATCGCTTCAACATTATTTTCAAAACTAGTAGCTCACTGTTACTTGACATAGCACGGTGTCTGTCAGGTAAATGTTAAATGGTAATATTCCGCTTTATTTTGTACAGAAATTACGACTAATTATGTGCCTAAAATGATACTTAATTGCTTAAGTAACACACTCCGCGGACATTTATTAACACTTTGACTGTGACGTGCGCCAACGGTGGTACACGGAGGTAATGTTCATAATGCTACTGACTTACCAGTAGTCGCAAACTCAATTTTTCTAAAAATTTAATTATCGCTAAATGAAAGCACGATCCACTTCTTGTTTGGTATTTTCAAAATAGTTTACTACAATTGACGTAAAATTTGAGTTTGGTGTTGAACTTAATACTTAGTTGCTGCAGCCAAAGTATTAAATCCTT
Organism: Platorchestia sp. MABIK; assembly: GCA_014220935.1. Taxonomy (NCBI): domain Eukaryota; kingdom Metazoa; phylum Arthropoda; class Malacostraca; order Amphipoda; family Talitridae; genus Platorchestia; species Platorchestia sp. MABIK. The sequence continues at coordinate 13,888 of JACJUY010012026.1, read as the reverse complement.
AGACGACCTATTTAATGGCGGACCGAGTTTATGTTGGCTCAGCGGGAGGCGGTGTCGCAACCATCCTTACTCTACGACGGTCAGTCGAGCACTGCTCCGCACCTGAGGCGCACCCAGGGTTTTCACGTGAGGCGACTCGAATTACCCTAGCTGAAGGGTGCTGATTACCCCAGATTACCCTAAAACAGCTAATCCTGACCTATGATCTATGAATTAAATATAAGGTAAATGGACTGGTTTCCAGAGCTCCCTCAGTATGAATTAGTACTGTGTTACATACTGCATGAGCGTCAGGAGGGAAGGCCAGTTGAACGACGTTAGAATGCTGGTTTGATATCTCAGACGATATCACGTACAAAATGTTTGCCACATACCTGTCGAATTTGTTTGGATGATCTACTGTTTTCCACAGCGCACCTTTTTCAGCGACTCCTGATCTGGGAACATTGTTTTCATCAAACTAAAAGAGGCTCACACAATGAGATAGGTAGATGGTACTTAGCTAAAAATGCACAAACTTGCAGTTCCATTTTACGAGCACGATTTTCGAGAGGATCATTGGACAGCACGTAGCTGGCAATAGATGGGGCTTTCTTTGCCACCATGGATCGTTGTTTGTGTCTCTGAGAGCATATGACGCTTGATCTCCGATCGATTTCCCACAAGTAATATCGGTTCGACAAACCTTGCAATATGTCATTCTTTTGCCCCGTTGATTTTGTTGACTTGGCTAACCATCTTCCAAACTAAGGTTCCGATGTCCACAAATCTTTAAATTTAAAGATGGCTTGGGAGACCCTAAATTTGGTATCCATTCATATTTTGTGACTTGTCTCACTTGCTTAAGCTTTCGTCTGCATCTGTTGAAAAAATATTTCTTCAACTCAACTGTATAAAAAACGAAGTTAACAATTCCTTAAAATCAGAAACTGTCATAAACCGCTTTCTTACCAAGCAATGATTAGCAAGAAATAATGCAAAGTGTACTACGTGGGATCCAGTAAAAAGTTTGAAAACTGACCAAGAATTAAGTGGAGCCGCTCATCAATGATACCAATGCCGATTGAAACGATTGAAGGAATCAAAGTCTCTTGGCTTTCATGCTGTCATGAATGACGAAAAGGAAGAATTAACCTAAAAATGTATTGAAGAAAATCACAACTTTCATATTTATTACTGCTAGTAATATCTAGCGAATTTTTTAACGATCTGGAGTAGTTTCAGGGGTCAGTATGGGGATTTTGGAAAAAGTTGACTGGCAGCCCTGATCAGAACAGAACAGTGACTTTCGTCGACTGGCTGTTGCTGACACCGATCGAGTTTTTATTAGTGAAATGCAACTCAGAATATTTTGTCAAACTGAAGTGGACAAGAGATATTATAGCCTCGTATCTTGACGCCGTCTTTTGTGAGCGATTCCTGATGACATTCAAATGTGCGACATAAATCACAGCAGCAGTGAAGTTTTGTGAACACTACACTCTGACTCGTTTCATTGCATTTCGTTCAAGTGGTGACCAGTAGGGTGCTCGGATTTTGGCTTTCAATTTTCTATTTTTCGTAGATTAGGCGGGCTCTTCCTTCACAGAGCTCCGATTACCCTAGATTTGCCCATATTTTTCATTACCCTAAACATTACCCTAAGGTACCCTTGATTACCCTAAACTAGGGTAATTACCCTGCTCGTGGAAACACTGGGCGCACCTCCTCCGTTACTCTGAGCTGCACGAAGTTAAGCCCGTATTAAAAGGCCCGTTTACACTGGGGCAACGACAGGGTTGAGCAAGCTCTTGCTGCAGCGCTTGACGCCCACAACTGTTCACACCCATATTTTGATCCATGCGCCTGCCTCACACTTCAGTCTGCATCTAGACACCTGTGAGGATGGATGTGGGTGAAGAAGAGCTGTGGGCAGTTATTTTAGGGTGTGCTGCTGTGAAGAGAAAAAAGGTAGGCATCGCAGCATTTGGATTAAAAAATGGTTGCAGAGAAGAGACGAGAGGGGTTCATACACTCACATATTCTGAGAACTTTCAGTTGAAAATAAATTGGACTTTAGAAATTAAACAAGACTGCATTCAAAACCTGCATTGAGTTCAATTGTAATCGAAACATGTGAAGCTGTATTGAGGGATGACTATTAGAAAGTTGGTAAAACAATTATTTTTCCATTTTGTTTATTAAATCCATTCAAAACCCTTCTGTTGTAAAATCAATATTTGGTTTCAAAAATAAGTCACATTTCCAGTTCATTTCAATAGAGCAAAATAGAAAAACTTATATAATGAATAGCTGTAGAATGGTAGAAATTATTAACACAACATTCCCATGAAAAAGCAAAGATAGACGTATTTCCCAGTATTTGTATTGCAAAATGTACCTAAAACACAAGCTAAGGTGAAAAGATTATTTTAAATGTACATAAATGGCCTTCGCTCTGTATAGTTCAATCATTGTTTCTACTAGAGAGCGAAACCATGCAAATGTGGTGTTGCTCTCCATATTTCAAGCAGAAGCGTTAACGCATAAACTACCGCACATTACCACGGACAGTAGCCGACTGAGTGCAGCGTCTGTGTTGCAAGAGGCAGGGTGGCTGTGAATCTCTAGCTGGTCAATCACTCGGACGCCCGCCTGAAGCGCACGTAGCTGCTGCACAGAGGGGCGGTGAGGCGCTTGACGCCCGTGTGACGCCCCTAGTGTAAACGGGCCTTTAAACGGTGGCAAAAAGTGTGAACTTTTGCTCGCGGCATCGCTAGCTCCCCCATTTCCTCTCTTTCTGCCGCAACTCCGCTCTCCTTGGCGCTGTTGCAGCGTACAAAAGTGGCAACTTTCGTGTTCGCTCTCCGCACGATACGGAATACATGCATGCAGCCGCTGCTGCCAGTACTGCCCAGTAGTCAGTGAGACTTCGTATATGAAGGATGTCTGTGATTAGTTGTCCTCTCCCTTCACCTCCGCCGCTTGCTGACTGGTCCAGGCGGTCGACCACAATATTCCTTGAAATTCTGAAAACGCACCCATGTTTATGGAAAGTGAAAAGTAATGACTATAGAGATAGATCTCTCCGAAGTATCGCACTTGACAAAGTTGTAGAGGAAATGAAGCCAGAGATTCCCCTAACTCCTGAGGAAATAAAAAAGAAAATAAAACTCTTCGATCGCAGTTTAGACGCGAGAACAAATCTAAAATAGATTCCCAGAAGTCAGGTGCAGGAACTGACCATATATATGTTTCCAAATGGTGGTGCTACAACCTACTGACGTTCTTAGACGAAGGTGACGTTCATTGCGCCTCTACTTCATCATTGGATGGAACTCATTCTCAGGATAACAGTAACGCGATTTCAGTTACAATGATTTGCCACACCGTGGCTTGCAAAAGTCACTAATGACGTAAATTACTACGATTTGTTATATATATATATATTTTTAAGAAAGTAAGTGTTCAAGTATAAAATTATACTATACCGCTGTGTAAAATTTTTCAACATGTTGCATAATACTCATACTTATTGTTCAAAATGCGATCAGTACAGTAATACAGTTTCCATATAAGCCTAATGACTAAATCAAGCAGCATATAATTGAACCAATTAGAAAATATTTTTGTGATGGACATTTGTCATGAAAATCAGTGATGTTTTATTGCATGATCTAATGTTAATTATGCTAGTATCTTCTTTTAAAATAAGAGTTATTTGTACCAATTCACATTCTGCAATTACGTGTACAAGAGCCTCAGTATTACCAGTATTAGAAAATTTCCATATTTACGACAATCAATCCTAATGCAACCATACCAAAAGCCTGTCATTGCAATCAACCGTGGTTGTGTTCACGAGGGAGTAACGCATTCCAAACCAGTGATTTCAAGGATGTATGACGTTGATGGGAAATATATTAATTTTATCATTCTTTTATTCTCATAAATGGACTTATTTAACCATTTTTAAATATTGAAATAGTGTGAATTAACCATACAAAATGAACATGGCTTGAAAGACAGACATTAGTATTTACCATAAAGAAAACAAGTCCGCTTTTTGTAGTTTTATTCGATCCCCGCCATTTTTGCTTGCCAATGGACACTTCCTTCTCCATTGAAGTATTCGCAGAATTGTTGGCGCACTGCCTTTGCCTCCTCTGCAGCACGGCGACCGCGTACCTGCAGTGGTACGAGAAGTTCTTGCTCTCGCCAGATGCCGGGTTGGAGCTCGCCTGTGACATTTTCAGAGTCCATCATTGAACCCGACGAATACTCAGAAGCGTTCTCGGTCATGAGGAAGTTGTGAAGAGTAACACAAGCCAAAATAATTTTTTGCACTTTTTCGGGCTGCAAACAGATTTGTGTGAGTAGACACCGAAATCTATTGGCCATGATCCCGAAAGCATTCTCGACAGTTCTCCTGGCTCGCGGCACTCTGTACGAGAATATCCTTTCCGAGTTATTCTGACTTCTGAAAGGAAAGGGTTTCAGAAGAAAAGGTTTCAACGGAAACGCATCGTCACCGACAAAACCATGCGGAAGCACCTTGTTGCTATCGGGCAGAGCTGAGTCTGCTGGCAATCCCATCGTTCCGTCTTCAATGCGCATTTTCAAGGAACAATTATCCTAGACGGTGGAGTCTGATGCGTGTCCATTTGTGCCGACATCAACGTAGAGGAATCTGTATCGTGCGTCCACAACTGCCATGAGGATGATGCTATTCGTACCTTTTTAATTAAAAAAGCACGAGCCGCTCCCTGGGGGTGGCCGGATTGTGATATGCTTCCCGTCGATGGATCCGATGCAATTCGGAAAATTTCACATATGCTGAAAATCGCGAGCCACTTTTTTCCATTCAGCTGGACTATTGGGCGTCTGTAAAGAAAGAGATATTAACAATTAGAATGTAACTTATTGATATCACTTAGTGCTCGATTTGTCGTATAGAAAGCGATGGACAAGGTATTTTAACCAATTATTTTACAAACTTATTTTCAGAGATTACCATCTATTTAAATTTAAATATTTTATCAACTTGCTTCATAATGAAAATAGTTATAAGAATTTTGGAAAGTAATCGAAGAAAGTATTTTTATTTTAGAGACTTTCACTAATGTTTTCAAATGTCTGTTCCTAAATTTAAGTACTTTTCGCAAAATAATTTCTTTAAATGACCTTGTTTCAGATGTCTCACTTGTTAATATAATAAGATGTTCCGAATGAATTGATAGTAAGGTACTTAATATATAGTTATGTATATAAAAACGAGTAGTAATATACAATTGTGTATTCATTCTCATCAGGTGGCAGATGATATTGAGGACCTTTTAACTGACTGAAGTTGGAATTTCCATCACAAACGAAAAAAGGTCAGACATTTCAGCGGCATCCTCATCTGTACCGTCTACTTCGAGGCCATCTACTCCAGCACCGAAACCTGGTCTACCACTACGCAAGAGAGCAAGAACTGAGCCACCTTCAGATAACCAGGCTCTCATGATGGCTTGTGTTGAAAAAATTAATAAAATAAACACCGAGGAGGATGGACATGCAACATTCGGGACACACGTCGCTTGTCGGCTAAAGAAAATGGATGGTATCAATGAAAGAGTGGCCATGAAGCTCATTAATGATGCATTATTCATGGGAGAGTGTGGAGTTCTAAAAGTAGGTGCGCACATTGTCAACAGCGGCGACGATATCCGTTTTTCTTAATTAACAAATTGATGACACCAGTTAAAACAGTTAAGTTTTATGTTAAGTTTCCCGATAACATTATGGTTATTATTTAGCCTCCCTTTTGAAAATGGAATGATTCAATAAACTAGTACTACGTATTCTATTGAGCCACTAGGAATTACAGTGTAGGTTGAACCAAAGTTCTTCATGTTAAGTTTTCCGATAAATTATGTTTATTAATTAGCCTCCCTTTTGAAAATGGGAATCTTCAATAAACAAGTACTACGTAATCGATTGAGCCATAACAAATTACAGCGTATGATGAATCAAAGTTTTTTATATTATGTTCTCCGTTAACGTTGTGTTTATTATTTACCCTCCCTATTGAAAATGAAATTATGCTATAAAATAGTACTGTGTACTTCGTTGAAACATAACGAATTACATTTCATGATTTCAATGCATTATCTTATTGCCCTCATTTTTTTCGTTCCTGTTCAGAATGGAATTATATTATTTAATAAATACAATGGCTTACCTTGACATATCCATCCTTCAATGCGTTGTAAATAGCGTCACACGTCTCTGGAATAATGTACGACAGGCTTGGCTGAGAGATTCGTGTTGAGTATTGAAGGGAATTGTAAGACCCGCCATTNATTTCTTCATCCATATGGATCGACGCTTTCTACGGCGGTCAATAGTAGACGCGCAAGCAGCTGTTATGCCAAGAAGAGCTAACTTTGCATTTTTAGGCAGCACCATGATGACCGCACCAACCACGTTCGTGTCTCGCACGCTAATGAGCGCCGTGTTCGTGTCTGGCCAACACCGAATCGTATAATAACTTTGCACTGTGCTTGTGACGGCGGCCGCCATGACTTCGAAGAAGAGAGCGCATCTCTCGCACCCAAAAGGGCCACTTTTTGCCACCGTCTAATACGGGCTTTACTGAACAAGCGCGACAACTAGAACTCGCGCTGCAACTGCGGTTACTTCCTCTCAGAGGCATCGGTCGCTGTTCCCAGGAGCAATAATTGCCCCGTGTAATAGGGCCATAAGACTAAGGCAGCCCGCACACTGAGGCGATGCGATGCGATTCTATTGGTGCGACGCGCACGGTTCACTTGTAGCGCCGTAGGAATAGCATTGTGTTACCTAACTCACTGCCGGTTGAGGCGTATCGCATCCCATCGCCTCAGTGTGCGGGCTGCTTAAAACGTAGCCTACAGAAGAGCAGGGCGCAGGATGTCTTTGGTCGACATCACGGCCAAGGCAATCGGTAAGAATTATTAGGTAGCGACGGCAGCTCCGATTTACTGCGCGCACAAATAGAGAAAGATGTGAAAGTCACGAACGACTCAAGTTAAGGACTATTTAGCTGACTATTAATGTTTCACACAAGGTAAAGCTCCATCAAGTACACGAACCTATCACCAGAGCATTGTTTCACCAAAAATAAATAGTGCGAGGAAGGAGCGCATGCTTCAGTTTTCGAGCAGAGATGTCAGGTTAGATAGAGGTTGAGATTGGTCAACAAGAGCTTAACGATGTTAACGTTGAGGGTTTGTAATATCAGAGCCTCCGAAGAAGTAGAGTTTACACCCCTACAAGTTTTAGAATCTTCGGCTCTGATTAAGGGAACCATATTGTGCATTTTGAGTAAAACTACGATTTTCCCCGCTTTTTTTTTGCTTCTAAATGAGTCTGAGATATGTTCCCGAACATCTGTGAAAATATCAGAAACGTATTCAAGCTCCAAGCCCCCAAAAAAGGTGGGAAATTGGAGGTAGATAGGGATAAATTGAAGTCAAAGCGACGCAGCCGCAATTGTACGTCTTTCTTGGTGTAATAATGTGTAAATTTCAATTGTAACCTAACCTAATTGAAATGACAGTTGGTAACGGTGCTGCAGGAAGGTTGCTCCGACGTTTCAATATCCCCCCTCCCTCCTTCCCTCCTCCGAAAGGTGACGCGTGGCGTGGAAGCTGTTTTAAGACGTTTCATTGGCTGAAATAAGTACCAATTAGTCTTTTATCATTTGTACACCTACACGACTTACATGAGAAATACGTCATTTATCTTGGTAGAAGTATATTAGAGAAGTTCATCAACTGTTTTCAGCATAAAATATTAGATGTTTTTCAATTTTTTTGGGGGAAATTTTGGTGAATTTTTTCGACAATAAAAAGCACAACTGTCAACTGCTTCTTAGCCTCGATGCCATCAATGCATATGCTTCAGTTCGGCGTCTGCAATCGTGAAGTGCAGTTGTGCATAAAAGTGCTGCGTTGTTGTTGTTGTCGTCAAGGAAGTGCTAGCTCCGTCTGCCGCAATGGTACGATCCAAATGCCCGGAATGGAGAGCAAAAGTTTTGGCTAACGCTCGGGCCTGCAGGAGGGCAGAGAAAGCTAGCTCGTCTGCAAATGTAATTCGAGACCCTGTCGGCCCTGGGTCGTCGAACGTGGCGTCTCTGCCAGGTGCAATGCCCGCGCCTGTGCCAGGGGACCCCGGCCCTTCAGCCGCTGCACCTTTCGCTAGACCTTCTTCACCCGGTCGAGTAAGTAATGAAGCAGGTTGTGAAAAATTCATGCTTGGAGGGCGTGCTTTGGCTGGGAGGCTTGATTTGTTAGGAGCCGAGACTTGTGTTAGAGAAGATGCTGAGATGTTTCTCGTAACGCAGTCGTTGCTGACCGATTTGCTGCGAACCAATAGGAACTGTGACGAGTGTGGGGAGCTGTACGATATTTCTATGAAATCTCAATGCTTGGAACCTTCCATTACTGTGTCATGCTTGGGGTGCGGGATTATTGCTTTGCAGAATCCTCCATCTCAAGTACCAGATTCCTTTGGTTTGCGTTGCAAATGGAACAAGTCTCTTGTTCGTGCGGTGTACTCGTCTATTACGGACGGTACAGGGTACGCTGGTTTCGAGTATTCCATGTGCAATTTGACGCTTCGTGTAGACATATCCCCGAATACGTTTTACAATTGTAAGGCGTATTTGGAGGCTGTGATGAAGCGATTTGCAGCTGAAATGCGCCCCAAAGTGCTTCCCGCCATCGCTCAGACCTATGACGGTGTTGTTGACGGTGCCCCTCTGTCAATCGACGTGTCGTTCGACGGGACTTGGTTGACTAGGGGTCATCGTTCTCACATCGGCGTTGGCGCTGTTGTCGAGTGTAACACCGGATTTATTGTTGATTTTGAGGTTCTCAGCAATTATTGCGAATTGTGTACGAAGCAGAAGGCGAAGCTTTCTACAGCTGAGTTGGGCTTGGTACGCAACTCACGATAAATGTACCATAAATTTCGACGGTAAATCTGGAGCGATGGAAACTGAGGCTGCTCGAAGGTTGTGGATGCGATCTGAAGCGCTTGGCTACCGTTACGTGGCTTTTGTTGGTGACGGTGACTCTTCAGCATTCAATGCCGTTGTGGCATTGAATGATGGGAGTGGCCCCTATGAGGGTGCCACCGTCACCAAACAGGAGTGCGTCAACCATGTCGCCAAGCGATTTGGCACTCGCCTCCGCAAACTAGAGAACAGCTTCAAGATTCCATATACTACGAAGGCAGGAAAACATGTTATCCGCGGGGCATTGACAGGTCAGAAAGGGCTGCCAGATTCAACTATTGACTTGCTTGCCGGATATTACGGCCAAAATATTAGAAATTTCCCTTCTGGCGGAACTGTTGGTGACCTCCGGAACAGACTCCTGGCTTCGTATTACCATGCGACTAGTTCTGATGCAACCCCACGGCACTCTCATTGTGAAGCCTCCTGGTGCTGGGTGAAGAAGGCCGAGGAGAGGGGGCGAGGTTCCTGCCTCTCACTCCACCAAGAAGCTTTTCTTGGCGCACCTACCGCAGGACCTTCGTAAGTCTATTTTGGCGGTGTACCTGGAGATGATCTCTACTCTTCTGCTTCGGAAATGCATGGCGAAGAGGACTCAGAATGCCAACGAGAGCTTTCATTCCAAGTTGTGGAGGCGGTGTCTCAAGGTGAAGGACTCGAAGTATGACCGAGTACTCTTCAACGCCTGGGACACCGTTCTTATCCACAACTTTGGAAGGGTTTGAGGCTCTCAGTTAAAGAAGTGGAAATAAACATGGTAGACCAGTTCGTGTTAGATTAAATGCATTGCGTTAACCTTGGAGTGATGCGACGTTTGTTGAATTTTTGGGTTAATAATCCATCATATAGGGTGTCGGCATCAGGAAAACAAAAAATGAACGCTCAACTTTTAAAAATAAGAAAATTTATCCCCAAAGAGTTCAACAGGTTACCACGAGACCTACATCATTTTGAAAGGTACAAGGCAACTGAATTTCGAACACTCTTATTGTATATTGGAGTGATGTGCTTCAAGTCACTTTTATCGGAGGATATGTACAAAAATTTTTTAGTTCTTTTTATTGCAATGCGCATTTTTTGCGACGAAGAACAAGTTAAAGGCACTGAAACTGTAGAATACGCAGAAAAACTGTGTCGCCTGTTCATCAAGCAGTATAAAAAAAATTTACTCAGAAGTAAGTGTTCCCAATTGAAAATTAAGGTCGTATCGCCGGTGGAACAGCGTTGGCAATAAGGTTGTCTTTTGGTTGG